>WNWK01021330.1:0-34242 GCA_009830355.1 Cherax destructor | reverse complement strand
AAACCCCAAAAAAAAGCAAAGCCTCTCTTCTTGTTCCCTTTTCTGTGGGGATACTAACTGAAACCACTTCTCCAAATTGACTGAACGTCTCACGAAGGTCCTGCGAAATGGTCTGGTTTTAATCAACAAATTCAAAATTTTAACGGGATACAAGTCACTGTTATTTTGAACACAGCCGCTACAAACCAAGCACAACTTACATCATGAAATCATCCTTATACCACCGACAAACAGTTTCTTGACTGTTACACCAGATTCAGGTTTCCCCGACCCATCCCGGGGACGCTTTGTGTCCACTGAACGACCATCAATCTGAAAAATAAATGGTTTCTAATATTCAACTTTTTTTTTTTTAAACAGTGGCCATTTCCCAGACACACAATCAATTATCATAAAAGTGACTAATTTTAATTGAGGTGCAGAAGAGGTGTTCAGCCACTGAGGCCACAAAGTCTATAAAAGAATGGAAATTTTGAGGTAACACAAAGCTTAGAAACCAAGCTTTGTGAAGTCGATCACCACCACTGTCTTGCCGGTGTGCAATACCCCTTCAGTAAAGGAAATACAGACACTGCACACTGTTTCAATTACAAACCCAAAAAATTTAATACAATTTACAGTCATATTTTTGAAGGTTAATGTACTTACTACAATTCACTGAAAAGCTTTGGCCACCTTTCTAATCTTTAGAAAAAAAATCAAACCAACAATTAAATAACCAGAGAGAATATCCATTTCAAACATTGATCCTTAGTAAAAGACTTTAGCTGTGTATTTACTAAATGAACCACCTTATATTTCTATGGCATTTTTGATTAGGTTATGGAAAAAAAAAATTTTTTAACCCAGGCAGGATTAAAATGGAGATTCTTCATCTCGTGGAGGGCACCCAAAAGGGCAATAACACCCGATCCTATTTACTGCTAGGTGCCTATTTGGTCTAAAGTTCATTTAAATTTTGTTCAACCCCCCAACGCAAAAAAACCCTTGTTTTAAAATTTGGTTTTTCCAAATTGGTTTCCTGAAGTAACCCTTTAATGATGAGTTTTTTCTTAAAAATTTTCCAAAAATTAAAAATTGGGAATGTTTTGTTTCATATAGTGAAATATATCCAACAAGAATCTTATATTAAGTGATATCTGTATATTACCAAAGGTAAGAAGTTATCCAGGGAAATCTACCCAACAAGCAAACTTTGTATTAAGTGACATGTATATTAAGGTCAAGTTAAGCAGTATGAACAACTTACTTTGTGAGGTCTTTTTTTCTGTGCTTCATCAACCATGTATGCCTGGGGAAAAAGCCACAAAGCCAAAGCCTCTCGCCTTTCGCCCTTGGGGGCCTTCAACACAACATCGCGATCTCGCCGTACTGCTCGGTATGCCTTCAAGCTGTCGTCGGGGGGCGGTAGTCCAGTCCACCGATGAACAGCTTCCCCCTGCTCCGGTTCAGAATGCTCCTACGGGCAGGAAAAAAATTTTGCAATACGTTCACGTTTGTGGATACTGTGTAAAAAAATATTAAATCCACATGACCTCCACTGTTACTGTCCCAAAATTTTTAAAAATTCAATTTAGTGTAACCCAAAAAATTACATTAAAAATTAGTTAATTGGACAGCTAAATTCAAAAGTATCACAATTTAACATTAACACTTCTATAGAACTCACTCCAATGTAAACTATTTCTAATGCAATGATCTTTCGCTGAACATTTTGAAACAATCATAAGGTAGAGATTGAGATTTTGGCCAACTATTTATCCCAAAGGGTTTTTTCATTCATTTGAACCTGAACAAAATTTCAAAGCAAGTAAACTAGACAAAGCAAAAGTACTCTGAAGTCTATAATCAGAAATCCAGTACAGTGGAACCCAGAGTTTCGAAATTTTTTTTTAACAAATTTTGTCCCAAAATATCGAACGCATGCGTACCAGACCTCTCCACCCAGCGCCTGCTCGCAAACGTGAGTCAGTCTAGCTTTGTTTATCCTCCAGTGAACATTACCCTGTGTGCTCTTCCAACCATTTTACAATTAATTGTGATTGGACTTTTTTATAAAGGCAACTGTGAAATAAGCTACCATGGGGAAAAAAAACCTAGTGGTACCCCTGTGGTAAAAAAAGCGAGAAACACCATAGACGAAGGAAATAGTACAAAAATACAAGTGGTGTGCGAATTGCAGAGCTTCCCGGGTATATGGTAAAAAAAAGTCAACTATCACTTCTATCCTGGCAAAGAAAGAACAAATCAAGGAAGCTGATGTTGCAAAAGGTGTTGATTTGCAAACAAAAATAGACCAAAACTAGTCAAACAGGTTGAGAAGTTGTTGCTGGTGTGGATCAAGGATAGTTAGCGGGTGATAGTGGTAAAGAGACAATATTTGTGAAAAGGCAAGGCAGTTGCATGCTCATTTTTTAAAAATGCCGGGAACCAGTGTTAAGTGATTTTAAGGCCAGCAGAGGCTGGTTGACAGTTTTGGGGCATACACAATGTGGTTAGGCATGGTGAGGCTGCCAGTTCAGACAAACGTGCAGCAAAAAAATTATAACTGAATTTCAAGAGTACATTAAGACTGAAAAGTTGAAACTCAAAAGTTGTGACGAAACATGCCTGTTTTTGGAAGAAAATGCCCAACAGGACCTACATTAATCAGGAGGAAAAGGCACTGCCAGGACACAACCCCTATGAAAGACAGGCTAACACTCTTGCTTTGTTCTAACGCTAGTGGGATTTTAAAGTGAAGCCTTTACTCGTATATCACTCAAAATCCAGTGTTCAAGAAACAATGTCGTCAAGAATAGATTGTGTTGTGGAAAGCTAATCATAATGCATGGGTCACAAGGTAAATTTTCAGAGTGGATCCATGAAGAGTTTGGCCCCAGTGTGAAAAAATACCTCCAGGAAAAGAAATTGCCACAAATGCCTCCTGTTACTGGACAATGAAATTTTAAAATTTTTTCCCAATAATCTTGAGTACACAAATGCTTACTTGTACAATACGCATTCAACTGGCCAGTCATACACATTTGGGAATGAACTGACATTTATACACTTATTACAATAATAAGTCTGCATTTTTGTGCAAATAAAAATTCAAAATGGAAAGCAAGCATAATATAAGAGGGACCTGAGTCGAGCCTTCCACTTGATCACTGACAGTTATTAGTCTTTCTGCTGATCTAGTATGTCAAAGTTACCCCCTTTGAATGCCGTGAGCGTCCT
Organism: Cherax destructor; assembly: GCA_009830355.1. NCBI lineage: Eukaryota > Metazoa > Arthropoda > Malacostraca > Decapoda > Parastacidae > Cherax > Cherax destructor. The sequence continues at coordinate 31,020 of WNWK01021330.1, read as the reverse complement.
CGCTCTCTAGCGCCAGTTCAAGACAGGATAGCAGAGGCGGGACAGTGTTCTCCCATTATCACCACTAATATACAAGTTATTAACCAAGCTACGTTTGTGTTTATTCCCAAATCCATCAAGAACCCCACGACAAATTGGTGCCAGCGGTGGTCGCGTGAATTTAATCAATTATTGGGTAGCTGAACTAGGTAAATGGGCAGTTTCTTGTACTCAATTGATACAATAGAAAGAATCCTAGTAAAATAAGTTTGGTCAACTGGAACAATGTAATTGGCCAAAAATAGGGCACAAAGTGGGTGAAATCGCAGGTGTAAATATAACCAGACATAATTCAGAAGTTTCCATCAAATTTTGTACTTTTGGTTTAATTACCTTCAGAAAAATTCTATTTCATAAGGTAAAAGTTTTTTAAATTCTTCGACACCATGAGCAAGTTTGAGATCAGGGTCTGACCCTGAAAGGGTTTATTAAATCAAGGGGAAGCACTAAACCCATAGGATTATACAGCACCTGTAGATTATGAACAAGGGGCCCAATACTGACCCCTGTGGAACACCGCTTGTGACGCTTCCCCACTCTGATTTCTTCCCATTTATGCAAACTGCTGCTTATGTCAACCATGCCTATCCAGGAAAAAATTTCTCCTATTCCATGTGCCTTAATTGTCCTCAATAGTCTCTGATGTGGAACTATCAAAAACCTTACTGAAGTAAAATATTTAAACTAACTCACCTGTGGAGTAAAAGTGAGATAAATTAATAAAAAATATCCTACCATACATTAGGAAGTTTGACATTTTTGACTAAGCCCTTTATATTGTCTAGCCAGCAATTTACACCAATTGCCCACACATCCTTTACTGCCCACTTCTAGGCAAAATCTTTCTGTAGTGCTCTAGTGTCCTCTAGAGAATGATTGAGAACTATTTTGGTGTCATCGCACTTGCTCATGTTGCTATTTATTCATAAGAACATAAGAAGGAACACTGCAGCAGGCCTACTGGCCCATGCAAGGCAGGTCCAAGTCTCCCACCAGCTTAACCAATGCCCGACCCAGCCAGGTCAGGTATTGACAGGACTCCAAACAATGGCTTTGTGGATTTCAGATTCAGGAAGGATATGGAAACATTGGTTTGGTAATAGAGTTTGATGGTGAACACTCCCAATACAGTTATAGAGGCTCTTGTTTTAGTTTTTAAAATAAAAAGAAAATATACGAGTGGGTGTGGTTGGACCTGACTAGTTTGTGCTACTAGGTCAGATGCCGTGGCTCTTTCCTTATGTGAATGTAACCTGACCTGGCTGGGTTCGGGGCATTGGCTTGGGCCGGTTTGGGAGACTTGGACTTGCCTCCATGGGCCAGTAGGCCTGCTGCAGTGTTTTCTTATGTTCTTTTGAATCTGAATTTATCCAACTTAAAGCCATTGCTGAAGTCCTTAATATAGATATTTTTACCGCTATTTTTCCCCCATTCCTGTTTTCCATTTATAAACCCTTATCCCCCTTTCTACGCCTTTCTGAGAGGGGCAGATTCAGGGCCTAGCCCTTCCTTAGGAAAGATTTCTGATCATGGATCAACTTTTTTCCATCCTCCTTTTCGTTTTCCAGGCATTTATATCCATTCTGTTTGGTACAAAACTGTTAATTGGGTGAGGCCTAACCAAGGATATATAGAGTTGAAGAACAACCTGAAGACTCCTATTAAATGCTTCTTGATATACCAAGGATTTTTGCGTTATTGGAACACTTATGCACCTGCCCTGGTTTTAGTTCTACTAACCAGAACTCCTAAATTCTTTTTGCAATCAATAGTATTAAGATCTACATTATTTAGTTTATATGTGGCATGGTTATTGTCCTGTCCAATATTTAGAACTTTGCATTTACTATATTAAACTGCATCTGTCCCCCCGACCACTGCATCAGTCTATTCAAATCTTCCTGAGTGCTCTAATGTCCTCATTTGAATGAATTGGACGGCCTATTTTGGTGTCATTGGCAAACTTGCTTATGTCCTATTTATTCCCCATCTATGTTGTTTATGTAATTATGAACAAGGGGCCCCAATTTCCCCTGTGGAACACCGCCGACGCTTCCCCACTCTGATTTCTTCCCATTTATGAAACTGCTGCTTATTTCAACCATGCCTATCCAGGAAAAAATTTCTCCTATTCCATGTGCCTTAATTTTCCTCAATAGTCTCTGATGGGGGAACTATCAAAAGCCTTACTGAAGCCCCACACACTATCATATTCATTACCATGATCTACCTCCTCAAATACCTTAGTGAAAAAGTTATAATCCCTTTCAGGGTCCGTGCCGTAGTTCTACTCATGGGGCTCAGCTCACCCGAAAGGGCTCAGGCGGTAAATTTGGGCCTGGATGGGGGAGAGAATACATCTATGTGGTAAGTGTGCACCACAAAAAATCCTAAGCACACTGCATAATGAAAAAAAAAAAAGTAATTTTCAATTAAAACAGCAACTTTGCAGTGTTTTTCTTGTACTTTTTTAGTTGTTTTGCAATTTCTTGATCTCGTTTGATAGAATGGAAGATATATTAGAAGATGATTTTGATTGGTTTTAGTATTGGAAATGGCTTGAAACTGAGCTCAAAGTAGCAGAAATGCTAAATTTTTGCGAATGTTCAAAAGTAAACAAAGGGCCTCCACGCCCTAACGCGCCAGTTGGTGGGTCTAATATACATTCACAAATGTGGGATATTTGTACAATTATTACAATATTGCATAACAGTAAATCTTCCATTTTTTGGTTTGAATTTTCACATGAAAAAAAATCAAAATGGAATTCATTTGTAAAGACTAACGTAACTAATGAACAGAGGAAATGTTAGTTTAGTGCCAGGAATTCTGCATTGTTTATTCGGGAACCCTATTTTGAAATTTGAATATTTTGAACTGAGTTAAATTGGCAAATTACCATTTCAATCACTATTTGTAGTTGAAACAGTTGACTGGGCGATTTCTTGTCTCAATGATAGAATAGAAGTAATACTAGTGAAAATGAAAAATTTGTTATTTGGGAAAAATGTAATTGGCCTAAAATGGGAGTCAAAGTTGGCAAAATCACCGATGCGTAAATATCACCCCGACACATTAAAAACCCAAGACATAATTGTCAATTTTCAATCAAATTTCGTACTTTTGTTTTATTTTCCTTTAAAAAAAAGATTCTCTACCATTTCATAAGAAAAAAAAAAAGAATTTTTTTTTTTTTTTTGATTCTTGGACACTGGCCAACCCTTCCAAAAATAGCCTTGGACCCTGAAAGGGTTAAATTTGTGGGGAACACCCTTTTGTAAAACCGTGCCAGATTGTTGATTAATTTATGCTTTTCAAGATGGCTCAATTGCCTCGGCAATTATTGATTCCAAAATTTTCCCCTATGAGGTTAGGCTTATTGGTCTATAGTTCGACTAAGGACCTGTCACCAGCTTTGAAAATACAGTGGATCCCCGGTGTTTGTCCTGCTCCCGCGCCCCCCTTTTTGTAAGTATTTTTAAAAAGCTTTTGAAGTATTTTGGGGGTCTAAAAGATATCTACTTTACATTATTTTAAAAGGGAATAAATTAGTTTGGTAAGGGACTTGAACAGCATTCTGGAACGAAAAATCACAAAAACCGGGGTACTGTATTTTTTACATTTGCCATTTTCCACTTATCTGGCACCATGCCAGTTTGCAGGTATGTTGAAAAGATTAATAGGTTTTTCTAATTTTTTACATTCCTTTAGAACCCTTAAAAAGTTCATCAGGGCCTGGGGAATTGTTAGGTTTTACTTTATCTATTTGTCCCAAGGACCCGCACTTGTGACCCTAATCGTGCATAGTTTACTATCGTCCTGTTCTACATAATTTATTTTTCTGGAATATCGCTAGTATCTTCCTGTGTAAAAACTGAGAGGAAGTTTTTCCCCATCCCTATATCACTGGCCGGTGAGCTGACCTGAGTAACTTTTTTAGTGGGCCTATCTTGTCCCTAATCTTTTCTGAACAGTGGTACCTCGGTTAACATTTTTTTTTCATTCCAGAATGCTGTTCAATGCCATTACCAAACAAATTTATCCCCATAAGGAATAATGTAAAATAGACTAGTCCTTTTAGCCCCCAAAAAAAAAACCACAAATGCATTTAAAAAATAAACTTGCATAAAAGGCGAGTTTCGGGACCATCGTTAACCGGGTACCATTAGCTGAAAAAAAACCTTTTGGATTAGTCTTCATTCTCTTGCAATTTTAACCTCAGTCTCTCTGCTTTTCTTATTACCTTTTTTATTTCTCCCAACTGAATATTTGATTACTTTTTCCCCTCTCCTCTTTTGGGTTCACCTATATATGCCTCTCTTTTTTACCAATGAGGGTGTTTTAATCTATTGTTCAAACCATTTAGGATCATTTTTGTTTGATCTGATTTCCCCATTAGGAACATAAGTTGTCTGGGCAGCTAGAACTATTTTCTGAAAAACTATCATATTGGCAATCGCCACCTACCTGAAACCCCTTGTCAGGTCATTCCTTTTTTAAACCGAACAGGGGCCCAATAATGACCCCTGTGGAACACCACTTTGGTGTTTCCCCCTCTGATTCCTCCACATTTATGCAAACTTTGTTGCCTCTTGTCAACCACACTTCCCATCAAGGAAAAATTTTCTCCTATTCAGCGTGCCTTAATTTTTCCCAATGAGGAACTATCAAAAGCCTTAATGAAGTCCATATAAGAACATAAGAAAGAAGGAACACTGCAGCAGTCTTACTGGCCCATGCGAGGCAGGTCCAAGTCTCCCACCGGCTTAAGCCAATGCCCCAACCCAGCCAGGTCAGGTTACATCCACTTAAGGAAGGAGTCTTGCTTGAGGTATGAAGTTAAGGGGAATGGGGAGGGGGAAACAGCTCAAATTCTTGAGATCAAGAGTACTTCAGTAGCATCAAAGCTCCACCACCCCTAAGTGGGGAAGCACTAAACCCACAGGGGCCATAGTTCCATCCAGGGAATGGTAGGTTAACTCCAGCCCCTGTAATCAAAAGCCCCTTACTACCCCCCCCTCCCCCACTAAATGAATTATGTCAATTATGCAGTTAACCCCCCCCTTGCTAAATGAAATCTTGCGTCAGCAGCTACGCAGTTAACTCTCCTCCCCGCTAAAACCTTGCGTCAGCAACTACGCGGTCAACCCCTCCCCCGGTAAAACCATGCGTCTCCCACTAAACCCTTGCGTCAGCAGTTACGCATCAATCCCTCTCCCACTACAACCTTGCGTCAGTAGCTACGCAACCCTTCCCTTAGGTACCCTAATTACAACCAACAATTACCATTATTTCCACTAATTTGATTCATTTTACAAACTTTTTAAATGGGGTGATGCACTCGCCGCCATTTTGTGACGCGACGCACGTGTCATTATCTATTTTATCTATCTAAAACTTACCTAGTAGTTCCTGAGTACTAACTGCTAATATATAACTAGTGTAAGCTTAGACATAGGCTCAATATGAGGCTAATTGTATAGCCGCCGTGTGGACAGGGCGAACGAAGTATAGAGGGAGAGATGGAGGCGGCAAGAGGGAGAGATGGAGGCGGCAAGAGGGAGAGATGGAGGCGGCAAGAGGGAGAGATGGAGGCGGCAAGAGGGAGAGATGGAGGCGGCAAGAGGGGGAGATGGAGGCGGCAAGAGGGAGAGATGGAGGCGGCAAGAGGGAGAGATGGAGGCGGCAAGAGGGAGAGATGGAGGCGGCAAGAGGAGAGATGGAGGCGGCAAGAGGGAGAGATGCAGGCGGCAAGAGGGAGAGATGCAGGCGGCAAGAGGGAGAGATGGAGGCGGCAAGAGGGAGAGATGGAGGCGGCAAGAGGGAGAGATGGAGGTGGCAAGAGGGAGAGATGGAGGAGGCAAGAGGGAGAGATGGAGGCGGCAAGAGGGAGAGATGGAGGAAGCAAGAGGGAGAGATGGAGGAAGCAAGAGGGAGAGATGGAAGGAAGCAAGAGGGAGAGATGGAGGAAGCAAGAGGGAGAGATGGAGGAAGCAAGAGGGAGAGATGGAGGAAGCAAGAGGGAGAGATGGAGGAAGCAAGAGGGAGAGATGGAGGAAGCAAGAGGGAGAGATGGAGGAAGCAAGAGGGAGAGATGGAGGAAGCAAGAGGGAGAGATGGAGGAAGCAAGAGGGAGAGATGGAGGAAGCAAGAGGGAGAGATGGAGGAAGCAAGAGGGAGAGATGGAGGAAGCAAGAGGGAGAGATGGAGGAAGCAAGAGGGAGAGATGGAGGAAGCAAGAGGGAGAGATGGAGGAAGCAAGAGGGAGAGATGGAGGAAGCAAGAGGGAGAGATGGAGGAAGCAAGAGGGAGAGATGGAGGAAGCAAGAGGGAGAGATGGAGGAAGCAAGAGGGAGAGATGGAGGAAGCAAGAGGGAGAGATGGAGGAAGCAAGAGGGAGATGGGTCTGATGTGGGGCTCCATGCTTCTTAGATGGATGTGACCTGCCTAGCATGGGCCAGTAAGCCTGCTGCTCATATTTAAGAGGGGAGATGAAGCAAGCCAGAGGGAAGAGATGAAGCAAGCCAGAGGGGGAAGAGATGAAGCAAGCCAGAGGGGGAAGAGATGAAGCAAGCCAGAGGGGGAAGAGATGAAGCAAGCCAGAGGGGGAAGAGATGAAGCAAGCCAGAGGGGGAAGAGATGAAGCAAGCCAGAGGGGGAAGAGATGAAGCAAGCCAGAGGGGGAAGAGATGAAGCAAGCCAGAGGGGGAAGAGATGAAGCAAGCCAGAGGGGGAAGAGATGAAGCAAGCCAGAGGGGAAGAGATGAAGCAAGCCAGAGGGGGAAGAGATGAAGCAAGCCAGGGGGAAGAGATGAAGCAAGCCAGAGGGGGAAGAGATGAAGCAAGCCAGAGGGGGAAGAGATGAAGCAAGCCAGAGGGGGAAGAGATGAAGCAAGCCAGAGGGGGAAGAGATGAAGCAAGCCAGAGGGGAAGAGATGAAGCAAGCCAGAGGGGGAAGAGATGAAGCAAGCAGAGGGGAAGAGATGAAGCAAGCCAGAGGGGAAGAGATGAAACCAGAAAAGGAAACACGCGACAGATAAAGCAAGCGGGAGGTGAAGGAAGCAACAAAGATGACAAACAAAGAGCGCGATGAAGGATTTCATTAATATAACTCTGGCTTGGGATGGTCGGCCATGACACCTTCACACCCGCCCAGCAACTTATATTCCCTCATAACTCACTATTAACGCATAGTACTCCATCATAACCACGGCGAATGGAGGATAAGAGGAAGAGATGAAGATGGAGAAAGTATAGAGATGAACAAGGAAGGGCTGTAATAATGATTAATAATAATGGTGGTGGGGGGGTAGGCTCCGCCATGACACCCTCACCACCACCGACGCCGCCACATTTCCTCATAAATCACCACCACCATTTAACTCCACAACCACGCTAGAAACACGACGGAGGTGGGAACAAGCATGAAGGAAGCATAAACAAAGATAAATAAAGAGAAAAAGTCGTAATAATGTGAATTATAACCCATGTGGCGTCTCGGCCATGACATCTTCACCACCACATATTCCCTCATAATCACCACCAACATATAACACTCCACCACAACCCCACTAGAAACACGACGGAGGGGGAAATAAACATGGGGGAATCATATAGATATAATAAATAAGGAGGACGAGACATATTAGAAAAAAACCCGGTGCCCCTCCGCCATTACCCTCGCCGGCCGCCACCACTACACATTTCCTCACATATCTCACCACCCCTTACACATACCACCACATACACGATGAACCAACCACTTAACTCACCTCCTTCACCATCTTGGAGCGGTCCGAGTAGTTCTGGCGTGAGGAAAACAGAATTCTAAGTGTGGAGTACGGAGTGCTAGAAAGCTTGCTGGTGCTGGCTGCTGACACGTCTGATGGACCCGTAGCTCAACACCCCCTGACTCCCTCACATATTTCACTATTTCTATCTTATTACTCTTTTTGAAATGTTTTTTTAATGTCTCCGGGGGTATTTTTAACGTGGAAGTTCTCTGGTGTGGGTATTTTGTATCAATAAATGCGATTTGTGGGGTTTTGAAGGATGAAGTGTGTGGGGTCGGAAGTGACGTCAGGACGCCTCCCCGCGGCGGTAAATTTCAAAATTATCTTTCATAAGAACATAAGAAGAACACTGCAGCAGGCTTGTTGGCCCATACTAGGCAGGTCCTTCACAATCCATCCCAATAAAAGAATATTTGCTCAACCCAATTTTCAATGCTACCCAAGAAATAAGCTTTGATAATTCTATTACTCATGTGGAAGTCCCACTCAAATCCAACCCCTCTCACTCATGAATTTATCCAACCTAAATTTGAAACTACCCAAGGTCCTAGCTTCAATAACCCTACTAGGCAGACTGTTCCACTCATCAACTACCCTATTTCCAAACCAATACTTTCCTATATCCTTTCTAAATCTAAACTTATCTAACTTGAATCCATTATTGCGGGTTCTCTCTTGGTGAGAATTAGACAAATGGCCAACATATGAGTAGCTTTATTTCGTAGATGTTTCCCCATCCAATTCTTATGTTCTTATGTCCAATGATTTTATCAATACAATATATGGATCAAACATCAACTGTATATAATACTGGCAAGTTGAAATAAGTCATTTTGACTTTTTTTGGGTTATCCTGGATGGTTCTCTACACATATGCTGCTATGTATGATAATCTATGTAACTGTATTTGTCGGTTCTCTGAACCATTCATCTACATAACTGTATTTGTGTATACCTGAATAAACTTACTTATGGGTGGGTGTAAGTTAGACCTGCCTCGCATGGGCCAGTACGCATCGTGCAGTGCTTCTTCTTATGTTTGTAGATGAATGGTTCTGAGAGCCGACGAGTTGGTAAATTAGACACATATGCAACACTTGGGTATCTTTATTGAGGAAACGTTTCGCCACACAGTGGCTTCATCAGTCCAATACAAAGGAGAATCGTGAAAAACAGGAGTTTGAGGTAATCAGTCCCTCAACCTTATTCTAGCATGGATAGAGGCATAGCTTACCAATAGAAAGCAGAGAGTTTCCATTAATGGGGTCATATCTGAATGGGGATTAGTCACTAGTGGCGTTCCACAAGGATCAGTTTTAGGCCCAGTGTTGTTCATAAGTTACATAAATGACCTTATAAATTAGACACATATGCAACACATGGGTATGGAAATAAATGGTATAAAATACCGACACAATGGAAAAATAAACACATAAGCAGTATAATGTGATCCTTTATTGACAACGTTTCGCCCACGCAGGCTTTATCGAGTCACAGACTCGATAAAGCCCACTGCGTGGTCGAAACGTTGTCAATAAAGGATCACATTATACTGCTTATGTGTTTATTTTTCCAACACATGGGTATCTTTATTGAGGAAACGTTTCGCCACACAGTAGCTTCATCAGTCCTATACAAAGTAGAAAGGTGTAAGGAGAGTAGGAGTTTGAGGTAATCAGTCCCTCGGCCTGGAGTCGATGTGTTCAGTCCATCAATCTTGTATACTTCCTACAAGATTGATGGACTGAACACTCCAGGCCGAGGGACTGATTACCTTCAAAGTCCTCCTCTCCTTACACCTTTGTATTGGACTGATGAAGCCACTGTGTGGCGAAACGTTTCATCAATAAAGATACCCAAGTGTTGCATATGTGTCTAATTTATAACTTGTCGGTTCTCTGAACCATTCATCTACATAAATGACCTTGATGAAGGAATTGCAAGGGACCCAAATGGAAATAAGTCACTCTGTCTGACTTTTTTGGGTTATCCTGGATGGTTCTCTACACATATGCTGCTATGTATGATAATGTATGTAAATGTATTTGTGTATACCTGAATAAACTTACTTACGACATGAGTAAATTTGCTGATGATATAAAAATAGGCCGTATGATTCATTCTGAGGAGGATACCAGTGAACTCCAGGAGGATTTGGACACTGAAAAGTGGCAGATGAAGTTCAATGTGGACAAGTGTAAGGTACTAGTCCTTGGTAATGAAAATATCCCTCGAAGTTATAAACTAGGTGAAGTAGAACTTGATCATACAGAATGTGAAAAAGACTTAGGAGTCATGGTAAGCAGGAATCTAAAGCCAAGACAACAGTGCCTAAGTGTGCGCAATAAGGCTAACAGATTTTTTTTTTATTTAAAATACATGAATATACATAATATAGAAATATATAATGTGTATGCACCTTAATTTTTATACATATGTAATGTCATCATATCCAATCTACGGTCTACATATTGAAATGAGTTACATACAATGTTTTCCCAAGAAACTGAGTACAGCAACACTTGTGGCATTAAAGTTTCTTACTTTGCATTATCTCAATCTTTACAACTCTTATACCTCTCGCCATTTATCAGTCATTATAATTATTTGCTGAACTGTGTATAAGAACATAAGAACATAAGAAAGGAGGAACACTGCAGCAGGCCTGTTGGCCCATACTAGGCAGGTCCTTCACAATCCGTCCCACTAACAGAATATTTGCTCAACCCAATTTTCAATGCTACCCAAGAAATAAGCTTTGACAATTCTACCCACTCATGCGAGTCCCTCAAATCCAACCCCTCTCACTCATGAATTTATCCAACCTAAATTTGAAACTACCCAAGGTCCTAGCTTCAATAACCCTACTAGGCAGACTGTTCCACTCATCAACTACCCTATTTCCAAACCAATACTTTCCTATATCCTTTCTAAATCTAAACTTATCTAACTTGAATCCATTATTGCGGGTTCTCTCTTGGAGAGATATCCTCAAGACCTTATTTATATCCCCTTTGTTAATACCCATTTTCCACTTGTATACCTCGATCATGTCTCCCCTCATTCTACGTCTTACAAGTGAATGTAATTTTAGGGTCTTCCAAGATATACATATATTACCCTTTTTTATTGATACACTGAACCTTCATGTTATGTTTAATCAAGACTCCTCTGTACAGTTCAATGTACTGTGCTTTAATTATATATTATAACTATTAATTGGACCTATGCCCTAACCTAATAATACAATATTATATTGAAAAGTTCAACAGATCTTTGCAACACCTACTATGCTTCTTCAACATGTACATACTTAATACGTACATTTATTTACAGCTGCTGTACCAATGAACATGCCTCCAATGTATCGCTATGTATCGTCTCCGACATATCTTGTATGTCCTTGTATGATTATACATAACTCTTTAATTACTTTACACTTATGTGTATCTACATGACACTCACCATGTACCCGTGTACTCTACATGTACCCGTGCACTCTACATGTACCCGTGTACTCTACATGTACCCGTGTACTCTACATGTACCCGTGTACTCTACATGTACCCGTGTACTCTACATGTACCCGTGTACTCTACATGTACCCGTGCACTCTACATGTACCCGTGTACTCTACATGTACCCGTGTACTCTACATGTACCCGTGTACTCTACATGTACCCGTGCACTCTACATGTACCCGTGTACTCTACATGTACCCGTGCACTCTACATGTACCCGTGTACTCTACATGTACCCGTGTACTCTACATGTACCCGTGCACTCTACATGTACCCGTGCACTCTACATGTACCCGTGCACTCTACATGTACCCGTGCACTTTACATGTACCCGTGCACTCAACATGTACCCGTGTACTCTACATGTACCCGTGTACTCTACATGTACCCGTGTAATCTACATGTACCCGTGCACTCTACATGTACCCGTGTACTCTACATGTACCCGTGCACTCTACATGTACCCGTGTAATCTACATGTACCCGTGCACTCTACATGTACCCGTGTAATCTACATGTACCCGTGCACTCTACATGTACTCGTGCACTCAACATGTACCCGTGTACTCTACATGTACCCGTGCACTCTACATGTACCCGTGCACTCTACATGTACCCGTGCACTCTACATGTACTCGTGCACTCAACATGTACCCGTGTACTCTACATGTACCCGTGCACTCTACATGTACCCGTGCACTCTACATGTACCCGTGTAATCTACATGTACCCGTGCACTCTACATGTACCCGTGCACTCTACATGTACCCGTGTAATCTACATGTACCCGTGTAATCTACATGTACCCGTGCACTCTACATGTACCCGTGTAATCTACATGTACCCGTGCACTCTACATGTACTCGTGCACTCAACATGTACCCGTGTACTCTACATGTACCCGTGCACTCTACATGTACCCGTGCACTCTACATGTACCCGTGCACTCTACATGTACCCGTGCACTCAACATGTACCCGTGTACTCTACATGTACCCGTGCACTCTACATGTACCCGTGTAATCTACATGTACCCGTGCACTCTACATGTACCCGTGCACTCTACATGTACCCGTGCACTCTACATGTACTCGTGCACTCAACATGTACCGTGTACTCTACATGTACCCGTGCACTCTACATGTACCGTGCACTCTACATGTACCCGTGCACTCAACATGTACCCGTGTACTCTAATGTACCGTGCACTCTACATGTACCGTGTACTTATCATGTACCGTGCACTTACATGTACCCGTGTACTCTACATGTACCCGTGCACTCTACATGTACCCGTGTACTCTACATGTACCCGTGCACTCTACATGTACCTGTGCACGCTACATGTATGATGAACCATTGCTCCTCCATGTAAATTAATACAGTTAATGCCACACCTCTTAGCATCCATACCTACATTCACACTTCCAGCCTGACTGTAACTACGTTAGTAGATGTACTGTACCACTTTACTGTACTGCGGCTTCTCATGTACCGACAGCTTATATCTTCTTTATCAATATTATATGTGTCCAGCTTAGTTATACAACCTCTACAATGCACTTAGAACTTCTTTCCCCATCCACGCTACTTTCCCCGTCCACGCTACTTTCCCCATCCACGCTACTTTCACCATCCACGCTACTTTCCCCATCCACGCTACTTTCCCCATCCACGCTACTTTCACCATCCACGCTACTTTCCCCGTCCACGCTACTTTCCCCATCCACGCTACTTTCCCCATCCACGCTACTTTCACCATCCACGCTACTTTCCCCATCCACGCTACTTTCCCCATCCACGCTACTTTCCTTATCCACGCTACTTTCCCACCAGTCCATCGCTACTTTCCATCCACGCTACTTTCCCATCCACGCTCTTTCCCATCCACGCTACTTTCCCATCCACGCTACTTTCCCATCCACGCTACTTTCCATCCACGCTACTTTCCCATCACGCTACTTTCCCCATCCACGCTACTTTCCCCATCCACGCTACTTTCCCCATCACAGCTACTTTCCATCACCTCTTTCCCATCCACGCTACTTTCACCATCCACGCTACTTTCCCATCCACGCTACTTTCCCCATCCACGCTACTTTCCCCATCCACGCTACTTTCCCATCCACGCTACTTTCCCCATCCACGCTACTTTCCCATCCACGCTACTTTCCCCATCCCGCTACTTTCCCATCCACGCTACTTTCCCCATCCACGCTACTTTCCCCATCCACCTACTTTCCCATCCACGCTACTTTCCCCATCCACGCTACTTTCCCCATCCACGCTACTTTCACCATCCACGCTACTTTCCCCATCCACGCTACTTTCACCATCCACGCTACTTTCCCCATCCACGCTACTTTCACCATCCACGCTACTTTCCCCATCCACGCTACTTTCCCCATCCACGCTACTTTCCCCATCACGCTACTTTCCCATCCACGCTACTTTCCCATCCACGCTACTTTCCCTATCCACGCTACTTTCCCCATCCACGCTACTTTCCCCATCCACGCTACTTTCCCATCCACGCTACTTTCCCTATCCACGCTACTTTCCCCATCCACGCTACTTTCACCATCACGCTACTTTCCCCATCCACGCTACTTTCCCATCCACGCTACTTTCCCCATCCACGCTACTTTCCCATCCACGCTACTTTCCATCCGCTACTTTCCCCATCCACGCTACTTTCCCATCCACGCTACTTTCCCATCACGCTACTTTCACCATCCATGCTACTTTCCCCATCCACGCTACTTTCACCATCCACGCTACTTTCACCATCCACGCTACTTTCACCATCCACGCTACTTTCCCCATCCACGCTACTTTCCCCATCCACGCTACTTTCACCATCCACGCTACTTTCCCCATCCACGCTACTTTCCCATCCACGCTACTTTCCCATCCACGCTACTTTCCCCATCCACGCTACTTTCCCCATCCACGCTACTTTCCCATCCACGCTACTTTCCCAATCCACGCTCACTTTCCTCACGCATCCACGCTACTTTCCATCCACGCTACTTTCCCATCCACGCTACTTTCCCCATCCACGCTACTTTCCCCATCCACGCTACTTTCCCATCCACGCTACTTTCTCATCCCGCTACTTTCCCATCCACGCTACTTTCCCCATCCACGCTACTTTCACCATCCACGCTACTTTCCCATCCACGCTACTTTCCCCATCCACGCTACTTTCCCATCCACGCTACTTTCCCATCAGCTACTTTCACATCACGCTACTTTCCCATCCACGCTACTTTCCCCATCCACGCTACTTTCCCCATCCACGCTACTTTCTCGCATCCACGCTACTTTCCCCATCCACGCTACTTTCCCCATCCACGCTACTTTCCCATCCCTTCAATCACGCTACTTTCCCCAATCCGCTACTTTCACCATCCACGCTACTTTCACCATCCACGCTACTTTCCCTATCCCGCTACTTTCCCATCCACGCTACTTTCCCCATCCACGCTACTTTCCCCATCCAGCTACTTTCAATCCACGCTACTTTCACCATCCACGCTACTTTCCCATCCACGCTACTTTCCCCATCCACGCTACTTTCCCCATCACGCTACTTTCCCCATCCACGCTACTTTCCTCCACGCTACTTTCATCACGCTACTTTCCCATCCACGCTTTCCCCATACGCTCTTTCCCATCCACGCTACTTTCCCATCCACGCTACTTTCCCCATCACGCTACTTTCCCATCCAGCTACTTTCCTCATCCACGCTACTTTCCATCCGCTACTTTCACCATCCACGCTACTTTCTTATCACGCTACTTTCCCCATCCACGCTACTTTCTCATCCACGCTACTTTCCATCCACGCTACTTTCCCATCACGCTCTTTCCCCATCCACGCTACTTTCCCATCCACGCTCTTTCCCCATCCACGCTACTTTCCCATCCACGCTACTTTCCCATCACGCTACTTTCCCCATCCACGCTCTTTCCCCATCACGCTACTTTCCCCATCCACGCTACTTTCGTCATCCACGCTACTTCGTCATCCACGCTACTTTTACCCACGCTCTTCCATCCGCTACTTTCCATCCACGCTACTTTCGTCATCCACGCTACTTTCACATCCACGCTACTTTCCATCCACGCTACTTTCGCCATCCACGCTACTTTCCCCATCTACGCTACTTTCATCCCGCTTTTCCATCCACGCTACTTTCGTCATCCACGCTACTTTCCCATCCACGCTACTTTCCATCGCTACTTTCCACACGCTTCCATCCACGCTACTTTCCCCATCCACGCTACTTTCCCCATCCACGCTACTTTCGTCATCCACGCTACTTTCGTCATCCACGCTACTTTCCCCATCTCACGCTACTTTCCCCATCCACGCTACTTTCGCATCCACGCTACTTTCCCCATCCACGCTACTTTCCCCACGCTACTTTCGCATCCACGCTACTTCGTCATCCACGCTGCTTTCCATCCACGCTACTTTCCCCATCCACGCTACTTTCCCCATCCACGCTACTTTCCATCCACGCTACTTTCGTCATCCATCTGCTCTTTCCCATCCACGCTTCTTTCCCCATCCACGCTACTTTCCCCATCCACGCTACTTTCGTCATCCACGCTACTTTCGTCATCCACGCTACTTTTACAATCCACGCTTCTTTAACCATCCACGCTACTTTCACTATCCACGCTACTTTCGTCATCCACGCTACTTTCACTATCCACGCTACTTTCACTATCCACGCTACTTTCGTCATCCACGCTACTTTCACTATCCACGCTACTTTCGTCATCCACGCTACTTTTACAATCCACGCTTCTTTAACCATCCACGCTACTTTCAGCATCCACGCTACTTTCACCATCCACGCTACTTTCGTCATCCACGCTACTTTTACAATCCACGCTTCTTTAACTATCCACGCTACTTTCCCCATCCACGCTACTTTACCCATCCACGCTACTTTCGTCATCCACGCTACTTTCGTCATCCACGCTACTTTCCCCATCCACGCTACTTTCACTACACAAAACCTCCACCTCACTTTTCCTGTTTCATGGGAAGTAAACCTCCAAGTTTTCCCTTACCTGGAGTCTACCTGGAGAGAGTTCCAGGGGTAAACGCCCCTGCGGCCCGGTCTGTAATCAGGCCTCATGTTGGATCAGAGCCTGATCAACCAGGCTGTTACTGCTGGCCGCACGCAGTCCAACGTACGAACCACAGCCTGGCTGATCAGGTACCGACTTTAGGTGCCTGTCCAGTGCCTGCTTGAAGACAGCCAGGGGTTTGTTGGTAATCCCCCTGATGTATGCTGGGAGACAGTTGAACAGTCTTGGGCCCCTGACACTTATTGTGTTGTCTCTCAACGTGCTAGTGGCACCCCTGCTTTTCATTGGGGGGGATGTTACATCGCCTACCGAATCTTTTGCTTTCATAGGGAGTGACACTCGTGTGCAAGTTTGGTACTAATCCCTCTAGGATTTTCCAAGTGTATATAAGTCAGCAATTTCACCCGCCTTGAAAGGTGCAGTTAGTGTGCAGCAATATTCCAGCCTAGATTGAACAAGCGATCTGTAAAGTGTCAACATGGGCTTGGCATCCCTGGTTTTGAAGGTTCTCATTATCCATCCTGTCATTTTTCTAGCAGATGCGATTGCTACGGTGTTATGGTCCTTGAAGGTGAGATCCTCTGACATGATCACTCCCAGGTCTTTGACATTTGTTTTTTGCTCTATTGTGTGGTTGGAATTTGTTTTATACTCCTATGAAATTTTAATTTCCTCACGTTTTCCATATCTGAGTAATTAAAATTTCTCATCATTGAACTTCATATTGATTTCTGCAGCCCATTTAAAGATTTGGTTGATGTCTGCTTAGAGTCTTGCAGTGTCTTCAACGGTGGACACTGTCATACAGATTCGGGTGTCATCTGCAAAGGAAGACACAGCACTGTGGCTTATATCCCTGTCAATGTCTGATATGAGGATGAGGAATAGGATGGGAGCAAGTACTGTGCCTTGTGGAACAGAGCTTTTCACAGTAGCTGCCTCAGACTTTACTCTGTTGACTACTACTCTTTGTGTTCTACTTGTCAGGAAATTATAGATCCATCTGCCAACTTTTCCTGTTATTCCTTTATCACGCATTTTGTGTGCTATTACACCATGGTCACACTTGTCAAAGGCTTTTGCAAAGTCTGTGTATATAACATCTGCATTCTGTTTATCTTCTAGAGCATCCAGGACCTTGTCGTAGTGGTCCAGTAGTTGGGACAGACAGGAGCGGCCTGCTCTAAACCCATGCTGTCCTGGGTTGTGCAATTGATGGGTATCAAGATGGGTGGCGATCTTGCTTCTTAGAACCCTTTCAAAGATTTTTATGATATGGGACGTTAGCGCAATTGGTCTGTAGTTCTTTGCTATTGCTTTACTGCCCCCTTTGTGGAGCGGGGCTATGTCTGTTGTTTTTAGTAGCTGCGGGACGATCCCAGTGTCCATGCTTCCTCTCCATAGGATGTTAAAAGCATGTGATAGGGGCTTCTTGCAGTTCTTGATGAACACGGAGTTCCATGAGTCTGGGCCTGGAGCGGAGTGCATGGGCATGTTTTTTTTAGTGCCTTTTCGAAGTCATTTGGCGTCGTGATGATGTCAGAAAGGCATGCGTCTGTCAAGTTCTGTGGCACTCTCATAAAAAAATCATTTAGGTTTTCGATTTTCAGTCTGGTTAGTGGCTCGCTAAAAACTGAGTCATACTGGGACTTAAGTAACTCACTCATTTCCTTGCTGTCATCTGTGTAGGACCCATCCGGTTTAAGTAGGGGCCCAATACTGGTTGTTGTTCTCGACTTTGATTTTGCATAGGAAAAGAAATACTTAGGGTTTCTTTCAATTTCATTTATGGCTTTTAGTTCTTCCCGTGTCTCTTGATTCCTATAAGATTCCTTTAGTTTTAATTCAATGTTTGCTATTTCTCTGACTAGTGTCTCCCTACATATTTCAGAGATATTGGCCTCCTGTAGCCGCTCCGTTATTCTGTGCCTTCGCCTGTATAGGGAGCGCCTCTCTCTTTCCAGTTTGCATCTTCTCCTCCTTTTCCTTAAGGGAATTTGCCTTGAGGAAACCTCAAGTACCACAGAGTTAATTTGTTCTAGACATAGGTTGGGATCCGTGATGCTTAGGCAATCTTCCCAGTTTATATCATTTAGGACTTGGTTTACTTGGTCCCATCTTATGTTTTTGTTATTGAAGTTGAATTTGGAGAAAGCTCCCTCACGGCTGATCACATTTTGCTGATCTGGGCTCCCCGCATGCATGTCTGGACCTCTATTATGTTGTGATCTGAGTATATTGTTTTTGATATGATGACATTTCGTATCAGATCATCATTGTTGGTGAAGATGAGGTCCAGCGTATTCTCTAATCTTGTGGGCTCTACTATTTGCTGGTTTAAGGTGAACTTGGTGCAGAGATTTAAAAGTTCATGCATGTGTGAATTTTCATCTGAGCTGCCTCCTGGTGTTATCTCTGCTACCACATTGTTTGCAATGTTCCTCCATTTTAGGTGCCTGAGGTTGAAATCCCCCAGTAGCAAGATGTTGGGGGCAGGATACGTAAAAAAGTATCGGTTGACGTTAAGAACAGGAAAGAGGAACAAGCAAAACGGTATGGGGAAGGTAAAGATGTTAGGAATGGGGATAAAAGTAAAGGAACAGGACAAGGTATCATGAAATTGGAAGGGAAGAAAACAGGACGATCCAAGGGAAAACCCCCTTTAATGTTTTCAGGAGTTTAACTTTAAATGTAAATGGAGCTAAAGCAGAGATAAAAAGGAAATGGTTACAGGTAAGTCTTCAAAGATATGCTGTGGATGTAGCTTTCATACAGGAGCATAATTATCGGTATGGGAGGGAATTGACTGTGCCTGGATATAGTGTGTATGCGGGTAGTGCGGGTCTTTCAAGGGTGGAGTGGCGGTCTTAGTTAAGGAGAACAGCCCTTTTCAGTTGTTGAGATGGGAAGAGGGTAGTGAGGGTAGAGTTGTAAGGGTGGATGGCATGTGGGGTGGTGTACGGGTTTCTTTCATTGGGGTGTATCTCCCGGCTATTAGTAATAGGAGGGTAAAGGAGGAGTATGTGGGAACCACTTAATTTATTTATTGAGGGGATTGCCTGAGGTAGTAGTAATGGGAGGAGACTGGAACTGTATTATAAGGGAGAGGGATGTGGAACCAAAAGGGAAGGATGTGTTTTGAGTGTATTAAGGGATGTGCTTGGGAGTGTGGGAGTGGTTGATGTGGTGGAGGAGGAGGTTTGATTGATTACACTTTTGTCCGACGAGGGTATGCGGCCCGTCTGGATCGAATATATGTTTCCAGGGTAATAAGTGTGGGTGGGGTTCAATGTGTGGATGTAGGATATTCAGACCATAGAGGTGTGTTAGTTGAATTGGATTGGAAGGGTATGGTGAAGTGGTGTGTTGGATATTGGAAATTGAATGTGAAATTAATGGAAGGGGAAGAAGAAGTGTATAATTTTGGGACATGGTGGAAACTATTATGGGAGAAAGGTCGGTTAGAGGAGGACATAGTTGCATGGTGGGTAGACGTAGCAAAACCTGCCATTCAGAAATATTATAGGGTAAGAGGAAGGGAGGTAGAGCAATGGAAGTATGGGTTGCAAAAGTATTTGGAGGGCCAATTAGCGGAGTGCTGCACAGGGAGGAATGATAAACAGATGGTGGAAATGAGAAGTATTAAAGATAGGTTAAGGGAAATACAAAATGAACGATTTGATGCAATCCGTGTGAGAGAAGGAATGGAAGAGGTGTTGTGGGGGGATAAACCTTCGGCGTGCGTGTTGCGGAAATATAGGAAACGTAGAAATGGTATGTTAATAAACACTTTGGAAGTTCAGGATGAAATCGAGGGATATAAAAAGGGGCAAATAATGAAAACAACAGAGGCAATGAATATGTATGCGAGTGTATGGTTTCGAGAATATTTTAAAGCAAATTTTGGAGTGCATAAGGATGTGAGTAAGCTATTAGATAGTGTTGAATCTGTTGTAACGAAAGAAGATAGGATGGGAATGGGTGGTGCAATAAGTGAAGATGAGATTTTAGAAGCATTAAATGGTATGAGTATGCGTAAGTCACCAGGAGTGGATGGATTGCCTAATGACTTTTATGTGGTGAATTGGGAAGCATTAAGGGAATGTGTGGTGCGTTTATTTAATGGTATGAAGGAAAAAGGATGCATGGGTGAATCTCAAAGAACAGGAGTGGTAGTGTTGATACGTAAGGATGGGGTGGGAGAGACTATTAGGAATTATAGGGCCCTGTCTATGATGTGTGCGGATTATAAGTTGTTTGCGAAAGTGTTAGGGAATAGGATTAAGAGAGTAATTGGTAAAGTAATAGAGAAAGGGCAATATGGTATTCCGGGGCGGTGTATAAATGAGGGTTTGCATAGTATTATTGATTTTATTGATGAAAGTGAGGGGGGAGGAGTCTTGGCAGTGGATTGGAGAGCGGCGTATGATAGCGTTGATAGGGAAATGTTATGGGGAATTATGAGAAAGCAGGGTTTTGGTGAGGAGATAGTGCGATGGGCAGAATTATTGTATAGTGATGCGAGATTGCGAGTGCAAGTGAATGGGAAGTTAGGTGGTGCAGTATGTATGGGTAAAGGCTTGAGGCAGGGGTGTCCCTTGTCTCAAATGTTATTTGCTTTCTTACAAAATCCGATGTATCAAGTGGTGAATGAAGGGCTAGGAACAGGTGGTGGGGAGGGTTTGGGGCTGAATAGCGGGTCAAAGATTGTTGGATACGTGGATGACACAACTATTTTGGTGAAGTGTGAGGAAGAGCTGGTTAGAGTAAGTGCGGTTTTGGAGGAATTTGGAAAGGCAACAGGAATGAGCATAAATTTGTGTAAGTCTAAGTTGCTTGAGATAGGTGCTTGGGTAGGGGGGGGGATGGTTGGTAGAAGGTGTGGTTGGAATGTGGTTGAAAGCTTAAAGATTTGTAGTATCGTGTTTATGGATAGTTATGAGAGAGCGCGTCAAGTAAATGCAGAGAATGTAATAAGAGGCGCAATGAGAAGGATGGGAGGTTGGAGTGTAGGGGATACGACTATTTTCCAGAGGGTTATTGTGGTAAACACATTGCTGTATAGTAAAATTTGGCATGTTGCGGCGATTTATCCAATTTTAAGGGAAGATGTGGTTGGTTTCGTGAGAAAAGTCTTGAGGTACGACGTATGGGGATATGGGAAACACTGGTTGGGTAAGGATGTGGTGGTGAAGAAAGTGAGATGTGGGGGTCTGGGGTTAATTAATTTAGAAATGCGCTAAGGGAATGTATGTCAAAGGTTGCTATCTGAGAAAAGGGGGTCCAATGGGTAAAAGGGTAGATAATGTTATGCGTAATGTGAGGAAGTGGTGGCGGGGGAAGGATTTAGTACATTGTGAGGATATGTTGCGCACAATGATGCATGCTGGGAACCCGAAGAGGATCAAAGTTGCGACATTGGAAAGAGCTGGTGAAGGTAGAGTTGTGGTAGAGGGAATGTCTAATTTCCCTGTGTATGATTGGGTAGGTATATGGGGAGGTTTAAAGGGAATGAAATTGAAACCAAGGGTGAAGGAAGTGATGTACAGATTCCTGCACGGAATATTGGCTTCGAAATCAGCGTTATTTAGGATGGGAGTGCTGGGGGACGCTCCATGTGAATTTTGTGGGGAAGAAGACACTGCTTATCATGGGGTGTATTTTTGTGAACATCTGGGGACTATCAGGGAGTGGCTGGCACGGTTAATAAGGATGATGGGTGGGGGAGGGATACATCCATTGAAATTCCTGAGTTTAGATATAAGGGGGTACGAACAGATGTTCGTAGGGGTTTATTGTACATGGCAGTTGATTTTGTAAATACCTCATGGGGAATGAAGGGAATGACTGGACAGGCACGGATAAGGGCCATTGCAGCGAATATGTACCGAACTAAGTGTAGGAATAGGTTAGTATATGGAACGGCATGGACGAGGTGTGTTCAGGATGTGTATGGGGATTTTACGGTACAACAGTTGTTGGATTTACGATGACGGTGTAGGTGAAGAGGGGCTGTTCTTCTGGGGGTGTTCTTCTGGGGGTGTAAGGTAAGGGTGTATGAACAAAGTTTGTGTTGGTAGTACGGGTGACAACAGGGTACAATTTTTTTTTGAGACAGCTGACCATAGGTGTTGTATGTGTGGAATGGAATTAGGAACGTTATTAAAAGGGGAAAATTAAAGGTGGTTAAAACTGTGGTGACTCCTGTTTTTCTTTGTATTTGATGTTTATGTTTTTTGTTTGCCTGCTTTGCAATTTATGGATTTGGTTGCAGTACTATAATAATCATACCTGTAGTACAGGATACAAGATGTAACAGGGAAAATTTGATGTATGCACTGGTGGATAGAGAGATGCTAAGCTTGGCATATATTTGATTGTAATCATTATTGTGTTTCTGGTATGACTATAGCATACCTTCACAGAGGAATGTCACTTTGTATATAATAGGTAATACTGTTTTGACCTATTTTATTATGGATAAAATAATGTCCGGGGAGTTTATTGTGGTATTGGCTTCAACATAATTGATACGTAGCACGTTGCATTTACATGAATGTATAGTGGTTGATAAAGAAATTATTAACTGTGTGGGGATTTTCTGGTTCAGATAGTGTACGTCCCGATAAGAATTAGTGCATGTTCTCTGAATAACAGCAAAGGGAAGTAATATGTGTATTAAAGTACCTTGCTGTATATTTATATTATGTTAAGGTGTGATGCACAGTGTACTGGGATGTCAGTGAGACACAGTTATAGTTTGCATGTTGCATCTTGAGGAAAGGTATAGTGTGGTTTAGGATTACCTGTGTTATTCTTAACTAAATATATTGGTAGTGTGATACCATATAATTGTATATGAAGTCCTTAGTGTTATTTCTGTGTTTTATTTTTATAATTTATTTACTTGTCAGAATGCAGGAGGATGCATAGACAATAATATTACTGGGCAATGTACAGTTATGATTGTACAATTGTGTGTAGGATTCAAAGGGTAGGGTGTGTTATGTATAATTATTTTTGATTTAATCAAAGATTTCGGGGGGGGGGGGGAGCTTTATGTTAGGAAGGTCCAGGGGGGGAGCTTTATGTTAGGAAGGTCCGGGGGCATATTAATCGGTGATTGTTCATGGAGGTCTTTGATATATTGCATGTTCACGAGAGGTAGAGTTATGTATTATCCAGGGTTTTTGGAGTTTCATGTTTTGATTAGTGATTGTATTGTTTATAGAGGCACCTTGAGGTAATGGGAACATTATGATTGTGCTTTAGTGTCAAGTGTAATGAGGTGAGGTGCTATGTTGTTTGGCATATGTAAATTATGTTGATAATTATAAGCGTTCATATGTTTGGAACGCTCCTATTTATGTAATATGTACATATACCTGTCTCGTAATGTGTACTGTCAGGATTAGAATTAAGGAATATTATTAAAATAACAGCAAAGGGAAGTAATATGTGTATTTAAGTATAAAAATGTAATTTTATATACTATTAGGGTGTGGTGTACAGTGTACTGTGATGTCAGTGAGACACAGTCCTAGTTTCTATGTTTCTTCTTGTGGAGAACATTTGCCTGATTTAGGATTATCTATGTTAATCTTTACTAAATATATGGTAGAGTGATACCATATAATTTTGTATACGTAGTCGTTAGAGTTATTATTGTGATATTTAAAATTTAAATACTTGACAGAATTCAAGAGGATGCATAGAAATAAATGTACCGTGTAATATACAGTACTGATTGTACAATTTAGTATAGATTTAGGGGGTAGGGTGTGTATACATATTGTTGGTTTAAGCAAAAATTTTCAGAGGGGAGTTTTATGTTAGGAAGGTTGAGGGGAGGGGGGGGGTATATTGCATTTGTAAGTTTTAACTAGTGTTTTATAGAGGCACCTTGATGTTATGAGGACAATGATCATGCATTAGTAACAAGTATATTGTGGTGAGTTTCTATGTTGATTATCATATGTAAATTATGTTGGTAATTATAAGCGTTCATATGTTTCGAACGTTTCCATGTATGTAATATGTACATATACCTGTTTCTTAAATAAAATATATAAAAAAACAATGCAGATAGCAGTACAAACTCCGTTTTCTCTTATACTAACACGTCTGAAGAAGGAAAGAATGGGAAGATGTTTCCACAGCTGTAGCAAGAAGGCCGCCACCACCATCCTTCCCAGCCACCACATTCGTAATGACATACATATTTTATTCATTCTAGAGTGTATATCAGGTTTTTATGTTATTTATATTGTTTATTATGTCATATTAGATGAATTGTGATAGATAAATAAGCTGTTGAGTTGATAATAGCTTTATAGTGAAGTACTATTTTGTCATGCTTCCTGACAGCAGGAACGAATTAATTGTATTTCCATTATTTATGGGAAAAATTAAATCGCCACTCGAACATTTCGCGTTGAGAACTAGCTCCTGGAACGGATTAAGTTTGAATAGCGGGGGTCCACTGTATTTCTCTGACCAGTGCCTCCCTACGTATTTCAGATATATTGGCCTCTTGTAGCCGCTCTGTTATTCTTTGCCTTCGCCTGTATAGGGAGCGCCTCTCTCTTTCTAGTTTACATCTCCTTCTTCTTTTCCTTAAGGGAATTTGTCTTGAGCAAACCTCAAGTACCACAGAGTTAATTTGTTCTAGACATAGGTTGGAATCCGTGATGCTTAGGCAATCTTCCCAGTTTATATCATTTAGGACTTGGTTTACTTGGTCCCACCTTATGTTTTTGTTATTGAAGTTGAATTTGGTGAAAGCTCCCTCACGGCTGATCACATTTTGTTGATCTGGGGCTCCCCGCATGCATGTCTGGACCTCTATTATGTTGTGATCTGAGTATATTGTTTTTGATATGATGACATTTCGTATCAAATCATCATTGTCAAATAAGGACTCCCTCGTAAATAATCTGGAGATTGCTGAAGAGCTTGGCGCCAGTCATCACATATCCATCACTTTTAGCATTAACTGGGAATACCAGAATATTGATAATACGGTAAAAGTCCCTGATTTTCGTTCTGCCGATTATATTGGACTTAGGGAACACCTGTCTGATAAATTAGACACATATGAACCATACAACACCTGTCTAATCTCGATTGGGGTAATCTAGTTAGTGATCTTATTGATGATGATCATACTTACGATTACGAAGGGATCTGCGTTTATGATTTTTTTTCTTAATAATGTACAGCGTGCTCAGAGTATATACATTCCCCAGAGAGAAATTAGGTCAAATAATAACGACCCCAAATGGGTTAACTGGAGGCTAAAACATCTATTAGGGGAGAAAAGGGGAATTTATAGGCGCATCAAAAGAGGAGATGTTAACCTTATTGACCAATATGTTCAGTTTAAAAGAGAAGTAAAAAGGGATTAGAAAAGCTAAACGTGACTATGAAATTAGAGTTGCTAATGAATCAAAGACTAATCCAAAGGGTTTTTCAAGTGTATAGGACGAAGGTGAGGAAAAAGTAGGACCTCTGAAAATTGGGAATGGACAGCTGACGGATAACGAACTAGAAATGTGTTCTATATTTAATGATTATTTTTGTCAGTCTTTACACAAGAAGGTTAAAAATCGAAGAAATCTTATCTTATCTTATTCCAGAAACTAACAATTATTCAGTTCCTAAAGAATTCAAATTAACTAATATTATTGTCACGAGGACATGGTTATCAAACAGATAGATAAACTGAAATAAAATAAGTCCCCGGGACCCAACGAGTTGTTTTCAGGGTACTTAAAGAATGCAAGATAGAACTTAACCATTAACGAATGTGTTTAATACGTCCATCCCAACTGGTGTTGTGCCAGAGATGTGGAAAAATATCGATGGCGTTTGAAGATTGCTAGAGGATCATACTGGCACTGTCATGTATAGGTGTTGTGTAGTGGAGGATGTAGTTCCTATATTAAAATCAGGGAATAAGTCCATCCCATCAAATTACAGTCCAATTAGCCTGACGTCTATAGTAGACAAATTACTAGAATCTTTTATAGCTGATATTATTAGAAGTCATCTTGAAGAACATAATTTGATTAATGAATCTCAGCATGGGTTCACGAGAGGTCGTTCCTGCCTAACAAATTTACTGACGTTCTTCAATAAAACATTTGAGGCAGTTAGTTTTGTTTAATATCTTTATTATGCACCCCATACCCATTCTGTGAGCGGTAGCCAAAAGATTAAGAGGTACATAATGGGTCCAGGAATGGGTCCCAAAGTTTCAGTAGACAGTAATATAGAATATGATACGCCGTATCGAACCCTGACTTCCACTGCTCGGAAAGGATTCTCGACCAAAGTGGAAATATATTTGACTAATAACTGCGCATTATATGTCTCTAATGCACCCTGAAGCAACAAGAATGTGCAGGTACAGACCAAGATCTCCTGACGGTCCGGAGGGTCAAACCCCTCCCTATTGAGGAGAGGAAGAGTTAAGATTGCACCCCAAACGTGCGCAAGGCCGCACGGAGACTAGTCCGTGAAGAGTGGCAACGTGGTACTCTCTGGGACGCTTGTCCTCATCTATTTTGCCCGCCAGGCACTCTACAGGAGGGCACCTGTTCATCGGCTTACTTTTAGTCAGCTCCATTTTTCCGCTCTGCGGATAATTCTTTAACGGTCGTTGGTGGGAAGCCGGTTACTGTACTCAGGTGGGGGTGTGGGGGTCCGCTTTACTGGGGCTTGGCAAGGGGTCCTCCGGATCTAATCGGAAACTTTCAATTTCTATCACTATTTACAAAGGAACTTGTGTTGCTTTTCTTTCATGGCTCAGCCTTGTGCAACACATCTTCCTCGTACCATCGAGAAGTCGGGTTCGATACGGCTTATGGTGTAGTGGCCCTGATAACCCCAAGGGAGGAGAACGCGCTCAACCGTCTCAGCTTGTGAGGACGCCACGTGGAGAGACATCCCAAGGTGGTGCACATGACCTGCCAGCCGTGAGTGCCTAACCTGAAGGTGAGTCAGTGCAACATACACTGAGCGACTGCGATGGCGAGCCCAAGGCAGGGCCTTGACACAGGACAGAGCTCAATGTCGAAGAGAGAGGGGGCGTACAGGTCCTCCTGCCATAAATGGCGGATATCCTTCAAACTGTCTTTTCAAATTCAAAGTTTATTTCCTTGCAAGTTTACATTGAGATTATATAATCACAATAATGAGTTGCAGTGCAAAGAGAACATAAGAAGAAGGAACACTGCAGCAGGCCCATGCGAGGCAGGTCCAACTCCCACCGGCTTAAGCCAATGCCCCGACCCAGCCAGGTCAGGTCTGACCTAGTAGCACAAGCTAGTCAGGTCCAACTCACCCACCCGCACCCACTCATATATTTATCTAGCCTATTTTTAAAACTAGCCACTATCATGTCATGGCATTATGGCCAGACTAAATTTAATGGCTAACAGACTACTTAATACTAGAGAAATTATCATAGTTTGTTTGTACATCTGTTTTTAATTATAGCAGACAGCAAGTTGACTCAAATTAACAATCTGGGGATATAACATTAAGACAAGTTAAAAGTATTTTGCAGGTTGATTATATCAATATATTACAGCGGCGTGGAAGTATATTACTTGGGGGTGGGGAAGGGGGGGGTGGGGAAGGGTGTGGGGGTGGTGGTGGGGGGTGGTGTTGGTGGTGGTTGGTGGGGGTGGGTGGGGTGCTGGCTACTACTAACTACTCACAATAAACTAACTTCTCACCCAACATTAAGACTACAAATATTTTGAGGTAGTAACAAGTGTACTGTGTGTGTATTTTACTTTTTATTGTTTTTTTATTGCCATGTTCTATTGTTAACTTAATATATGTTAAGTGTAAACTTATTATCTGACATTTGTAAGTTGGCAAAAAATGGCTTTCTGGTCTCAGTTTGTATCCTGGAGCCTAACTTGCATCCTGGAGCCTAACTTGTATCCTGGAGCCTAACTTGTATCCTGGAGCCTAACTTGTATCCTGGAGCCTAACCTGTATCCTGGAGCCTAACTTGTATCCTGGAGCCTAACTTGTATCCTAGAGCCTAACTTGTATCCTGGAGCCTAACTTGTATCCTAGAGCCTAACTTGAATCCTAGAGCCTAACTTGTATCCTGGAGCTAACTTGTATCCTAGAGCCTAACTTGTATCCTGGAGCCTAACTTGTATCCTGGAGCCTAACTTGTATCCTGGAGCCTAACTTGTATCCTGGAGCCTAACTTGTATCCTGGAGCCTAACGTATCCTGGAGCCTAACTTGTATCCTGGAGCCTAACTTGTATCCTAGAGCTAACTTGATCCTAGAGCTAACTTGTATCCTGGAGCCTAACTTGTATCCTGGAGCCTAACTTATCCTGGAGCCTAACTTGTATCCTAGAGCCTAACTTGTATCCTAGAGCCTAACTTGTATCCTGGAGCCTAACTTGTATCCTGGAGCCTAACTTGTATCCTGGAGCCTAACTTGATCCTAGAGCCTAACATATCCTAGAGCCTAACTTGTATCCTGGAGCCTAACTTGTATCCTGGAGCCTAACTTGTATCCTGGAGCCTAACTTGTATCCTGGAGCCTAACTTGTATCCTGGAGCCTAACCTGCCGTATATTGTAAGAGAATTCCACCCAATACACTCATTATTTTCTACTAGGTCTATTATCTCACATTAATGTTTATGTGAATTTCTTACATAGGCTTTATTTTACAATTTGGTTAGGATTGGTTTGGTTTGGCTTGGTTAGGTTAAGTTAGGTTTGGTTGGAGTTAAGTTAGTGTACGTTAAGTTAGGTTAAGTTAGGTTTGGTTGGGTTAAGTTAGGTTTGGTTGGGTTAAGTTAGTGTAGGTTAAGTTAGGTTAGGTTTTGTTGGGTTAAGTTAGGTTAGGTTAGGTTTGGTTGGGTTAAGTTAGTGTAGGGTAAGTTAGGTTAGGTTTTGTTGGGTTAAGTTAGTGTAGGTTAAGTTAGGTTAGGTTTGGTTGGGTTAAGTTAGCTTAGGTTTGGTTGGGTTAAGTTAGTGTAGGTTAGGTTTAGTTGGGTTAAGTTAGTGTAGGTTAAGTTAGCTTAGGTTAAGTTAGCTTAGGTTTAGTTGGGTTAAGTTAGTGTAGGTTAAGTTAGCTTAGGTTTAGTTGGGTTAAGTTAGTGTAGGTTAAGTTAGCTTAGGTTTGGTTGGGTTAAGTTAGTGTAGGTTAAGTTAGGTTAGGTTTGGTTGGGTTAAGTTAGTGTAGGTTAAGTTAGGTTAGGGTG
The DNA here is from genome assembly GCA_009830355.1 of Cherax destructor. Classification (NCBI taxonomy): domain Eukaryota; kingdom Metazoa; phylum Arthropoda; class Malacostraca; order Decapoda; family Parastacidae; genus Cherax; species Cherax destructor. The sequence goes on along the minus strand of WNWK01021330.1, from coordinate 1,305 downwards.
TTAAAGTAGGTTAGGATAGCTTAGGTTAGGTTAACACTATGCAAAAACTCAATGCATATAAAAGGCCCGAAAATTTGGAATTGATTACCTGTGATTGCCCCAGAAACCCCTTTCCCGTACCCTGCCTGTACCCTGCCTGTACCCTGCCTGTACCCCAGTTCAAACCGCTGCTAAAACCCACCTTCTCACACAAACCTAAGTGCACAATATTTAACATTATCAGCAAAGTTGATTAATCACTTAAGTGTAAAAACCTGTTATAAATAATGCATACTGAGCTAACTCTGTTTCTATAGCATTAACAAATAAAATAATCCACTCTTGTACTTTTCTAACTCATCTAATGAACATATATACTGTAATTGCAATACAACTAATTGTTTTAATTTGTTTGATCTGATTTAATTAATTGCATTGCTGCAATTAATAAATTATTATGTTCAACTTGTATTCAAATTTCACAACTTAAATACACAATACCTATTTTGTAAATTATCAACCATAATTTTTTACCATGTAGTCTACTGTTAATTAATTTTAAGAATGCCCACAATGCTCAGCATATTAGGGGCTTTTGGCATGTACACCTCATGGATACCTAGAACTATGTAGTACATCTTTGTATCATGTCTAAATAAAAAATTATTATTATTATTATTATTATTATTATTATTATTATTATTATTATTATTATTATTATTATAAGGTGTTAGGGTTATTAAGGTAGGCTAGGTTATGTGTTAATTTAAGTTAGGGTAGGCTCTTCACCAAAAAATATATATAGTGTACGTATTTATGTAGTTAGTTTTTAGTTTGATATCTTTATTATCACCCCATACCCATGGTGTGGGCGGTAATCACCCCATACCCATGGTGTGGGTGGTAGTCAAAAGATTATAGAGGTAATAATGGGTCAGGGACTGGACCCCAAAGTTATGATAATGAACAAGTTACATATGTAGAGAAAGTAAAATGGAAATGTTATTGTAAGAACAGTAATATAATATGTGATAATAATCTTTATTTCTACAAATATATGTAAACTGATACAGACCAAAGCTGACATCAGTGACATACTATATAGAAAGTCCTGATTATGTAGAGTATTTCGGGCATATTAGGTCAGTTTTGTCCCCAGGATGCGACCCCACCAGTCACCTCCTAACACGCAGGTACTATCTACTGCTAGGTAATTGTAGTACATAACAGTTTATTGTAACCTGGATACCTGGAGAGAGTTCCTGGGGTCAACGCCCCCGCGGCCGTCTGTGACCGGCCTCATGGTGAATCAGGGCCTGATCAATC
>WNWK01021329.1:2500-34242 GCA_009830355.1 Cherax destructor | reverse complement strand
TTAGTTTTAGATGGGGGAGTCGTTTTGTTGCGCCTCCGCGATCTGATTCGTCGCGATGGTATTACGTCTCGCGAGTCAAGGAAGGTTTTTTTTGGCCTTATCCCAGACCGCGTTCGTTAAAGTGGTTGGTGTGGTGCGAATCAGATCCCGCACTAATCCGACCGTTTGTACTGTTTATCTATAATTTTACATATTACGTATCCCTTAACCCCCACTAGTTTATAAAATTCACAGTCTCGATACTTGTTTTTCGGGGTGATAACTTCTTGTTGTTCATTTCAATCACATCCAATAGGCGGTGGGGTATGGCGTACCAAGCCAGCCCCGGTCGCTAAATAAACCCCCTGATTTTTTCAACTGGTTTCACTATATTCACCTTTTCCCCCACAGTTCATCGAATATATTACAGTCTCTTCTAAGATGAACCCCCCCAACATCAGGGTTACGACTTTACCCTGCCGTATGGTCATTTCACTCAGTTAAATAGGCCTATGACCGCTATCCGGCGCCCACCTTTTTTCCCTTTTGTCCTATTACGGGACCTCCTGGCCCGGTGTCCCCTTGATATTTCCCCCACTGGATATTCCTCCACATTACAAAAGGAGGTAATTAAATCCGATTTGGTGGGGGGAAATTTCCCCAAAACGAAAACCCCATCCCTGATCGGGGGTAGGCCCCCAGTTCCTTCGCCTATTCCCCTTGGCCTCCTGCCCAGCCCGAGGGCCTCCGCGCAGGGTGAATTCGTGGTTCTTTTCAGTTAATGTTAAGCCACGAACCAGTGATATCAATTCATATTGGAAAAGTTTATCAATTACAACTTTCGGAAAATACCAATATTTTCTACAGAGTAGGTGGGTTGGTGGTGTGAGGTAGGCAGCGCGCCCGGGAGGTAGACACACATGGACACAACCAACACACCCCAAACTGCCTCACCTGCGTCTCTTGTAGCTGGGGAAGGCGTAGAGATGCTGCTGGATGCAGAAGGGTGTAGGAGAATGCTGGAGAGTTGTAGACTAGGAGATGAACACACGTGACTGCTTCAGGCTGGAGAGCTGGAGATGACGCCCTATGTCCCGATTTTGTGGAAAAATCGTGGACGATGCTCTGACTCAGGCACCCACGAGACAGCTGGAAGCTACGATGATGCGATAAGCCAGCAGATGACCTGGATATGACTGGCTTGGTCGGATGATCGACTGGGCGTGGGTCCCTACACTACACTCTTCGTGAACCACTGCTGTCACCACTGTTAAGTCTATTTTCTTGGCTGCTTATTTTGGGCTGTAGAATGGTAGCGTAGGTGCAGAGAAACGCCGATGATTAGACTCAGTTTATTATGGCAAGGTGTAGGTGTACACGCGAACAGAGCGTGAGGGGACCGGGAGCCAGTTAGGGTAGATCCTGGTTCAGTGAGGTAGGCCGTCGAAGTGAGAAAGAAGCATGGCTGACCAGCCCGACCTGATAGGCCTATAGAGGGCAGCACCATAGTGCCGCGCAGTTTGAAACAGCCTCTGGAAACACAACTCAACCTCAAGAAACACAACTCAACCCAAGGAAACACAACTCAACTCCAGGAAACACAACTCAGCCCCAAGAAACACAACTCAACCCCGAGAAACACAACTCAACCCCAAGAAACACAACTCAACCACAGGAAACACAACTCAACCCCAAGAAACACAACTCAACCCCAGGAAACACAGCTCAACCCTAAGAAACACAACTGAACCCCAAGAAACACAACTCAACCCAAAGAAACACAACTCAACCCCAGGAAACACAACTCAACCTCAGGAAACACAGCTCAACTACAAGAAACACAACTCAATCTCAAGAAACACAACTCAACCCCAAGAAACACAACTCAACACCAAGGAACACAACTCAACCCCAGGAAACACAACTCAACCCCAAGAAACACAACTCAACCCTAAGAAACACAACTCAACTCCAGGAAACACAACTCAACCCCAGGAAACACAACTCAACCCAAGAAACACAACTCAACCCCAAGAAACACAACTCAACCCCAAGAAACACAACTCAACCCCAGGAAACACAACTCAACCCCAGGAAACACAACTCAACCCCAGGAAACACAACTCAACCCCAGGAAACACAACTCAACTCCAAGAAACACAACTCAACCCCAGGAAATATAACTCAACCCCAAGAAACACAACTCAACCCCAAGAAACACAACTCAACCCCAAGAAACACAACTCAACCCCAGGAAACACAACTCAACCCTAGGAAACACAGCTCAACCTCAGGAAACACAGCTCAACTCCAAGAAACACAACTCAACCTCAAGAAACACAACTCAACCCCAAGAAACACAACTCAACCCTAAGAAACACAACTCAACACCAGGAAACACAACTCAACCCCAAGAAACACAACTCAACCTTAAGAAGCACAACTCAACCCCAAGAAACACAACTCAACCCTAAGAAACACAACTCAACCCCAAGAAACACAACTCAATGTAAGAAGGCGTTTGACACAGTCCCACACAAGAGATTAGTGCAGAAGCTGGAGGACCAGGAGGGATAACAGGGAAGGCACTGCAATGGATCAAGGAATACCTGTCAGGAAGACAGCAGCGAGTCATGGTACGTGGCGAGGTGTCAGAGTGGGCGCCGGTGACGAGTGGGGTTCCACAGGGGTCAGTCCTAGGACCGGTGCTGTTTCTGGTGTTTGTGAACGACATGACGGAAGGAATAGACTCCGAAGTGTCCCTGTTTGCAGATGATGTGAAGTTGATGAGAAGAATTCAATCGGAAGAGGACCAGGCAGAACTACAAATGGATCTGGACAGGCTGCAAGCCTGGTCCAGCAATTGGCTCCTGGAGTTCAACCCAACCAAGTGCAAAGTCATGAAGATTGGGGAAGGGCAAAGAAGACCGCAGACGGAGTACAGTCTAGGGGGCCAGAGACTACAAACCTCAATCAAGGAAAAAGATCTTGGGGTGAGTATAACACCAGGCACATCTCCTGAGCACGTAAAGAAGGTAGGGAAAGTGCAAAGGTTTGCAACAAGACTAGTCCCGGAGCTAAGGGGTATGTCCTACGAGGAGAGGTTAAGGGAAATTGACCTGACGACACTGGAGGACAGGAGAGATAGGGGGGACATGATAACGACATATAAAATACTGAGAGGAATTGACAAGGTTGACAGAGACAGAATGTTCCAGAGATGGGACACAGCAACAAGGGGACACAGTTGGAAGTTGAAGACTCAGATGAATCACAGGGATGTTAGGAAGTATTTCTTCAGTCACAGAGTAGTCGGGAAGTGGAATAGCTTGGGAAGCGATGTAGTAGAGGCAGGTTCCATACACAGCTTTAAGAAGAGGTATGATAAAGCTCATGGCGCAGGGAGAGTGACCCAGTAGCGGCCAGTGAAGAGGCGGGGCCAGGAGCTATGTATCGACCCCTGCAACCACAACTGGTGAGTACAACTAGGTGAGTACAACTAGGTGAGTACACGCCTCCGCTCTACACACACTTTAGACTTACTATTAGATGAACGTACCCACATGTTAGACGTAATACAGGATGAACGTACACGTTAGACGTACAACAGGATGAACGTACCGTTAGACTACTACGGGATGAACGTACCGTTAGACTACTACAGGATGAACGTACACGTTAGACGTAATACAGGATGAACGTACGCGTTAGACGTACTAGATGATAACGTACACGTTAGACGTAATACAGGATGAACATACACATAGACGTACTACAGGATGAACGTACACGTTAGACGTAATACAGGATGAACGTACATGTTAGACGTACTACGGGATGAACGTACGCGTTAGACGTACTACGGGATGAACGTACACGTTAGACGTACTACGGGATGAACGTACACGTTAGACTTACTACAGGATGAACGTACACGTTAGACGTACTACAGGATGAACGTACACGTTAGACGTACTACGGGATGAACGTACGCGTTAGACTTACTACAGGATGAACGTACACGTTAGACGTACTACGGGATGAACGTACACGTTAGACTTACTACAGGATGAACGTACACGTTAGACGTAATACAGGATGAACGTACACGTTAGACGTACTAGAGGATGAACGTACACGTTAGACGTACTAGAGGATGAACGTACATGTTAGACGTACTACAGAATGAATGTACACATGTTAGACGTAATACAGGATGAACGTACGCGTTAGACGTACTAGATGATGAACGTACACGTTAGACGTACTACAGGATGAACGTACACGTTAGACGTACTACGGGATGAACGTACGCGTTAGACTTACTACAGGATGAACGTACACGTTAGACGTACTACGGGATGAACGTACACGTTAGACTTACTACAGGATGAACGTACACGTTAGACGTACTACAGGATGAACGTACACGTTAGACGTACTACGGGATGAACGTACACGTTAGACGTACTACGGGATGAACGTACACGTTAGACTTACTACAGGATGAACGTACACGTTAGACGTAATACAGGATGAACGTACGCGTTAGACGTACTAGATGATGAACGTACACGTTAGACGTACTACAGGATGAACGTACACGTTAGACGTACTACAGGATGAACGTACACGTTAGACGTAATACAGGATGAACGTACATGTTAGACGTACTACAGGATGAACGTACACGTTAGACGTACTACAGGATGAACGTACACGTTAGACGTACTACGGGATGAACGTACACGTTAGACGTACTACAGGATGAACGTACACGTTAGACGTACTACAGGATGAACGTACACGTTAGACGTACTACAGGATGAACGTACCGTTAGACGTACTACAGGATGAACGTACATGTTAGACGTACTACAGGATGAACGTACAGTTAGACTACTACAGGATGAACGTACAGTTAGACGTACTACAGGATGAACGTACAGTTAGACGTACTACAGGATGAACGTACACGTTAGACGTACTACAGGATGAACGTACATGTTAGACGTACTACAGGATGAACGTACCGTTAGACGTATACAGGATGAACGTACCGTTAGACTACTACAGGATGAACGTACAGTTAGACGTACTACAGGATGAACGTACAGTTAGACGTATACAGGATGAACGTACGCGTTAGACGTACTAGAGGATGAACGTACAGTTAGACGTACTACAGGATGAACGTACCGTTAGACGTACTACAGGATGAACGTACCGTTAGACGTACTAGAGGATGAACGTACAGTTAGACGTACTACAGGATGAACGTACAGTTAGACGTACTACAGGATGAACGTACACGTTAGACTACTACAGGATGAACGTACACGTTAGACGTATACAGATGAACGTACACGTTAGACGTACTAGGATGAACGTACACGTTAGACGTACTACAGGATGAACGTACACGTTAGACGTACTACAGGATGAACGTACACGTTAGACGTACTACAGGATGAACGTACACGTTAGACGTACTACAGGATGAACGTACATGTTAGACGTACTACAGGATGAACGTACACATGTTAGACGTACTACAGGATGAACGTACACATGTTAGACGTACTACAGGATGAACGTACACATGTTAGACGTACTAGTGTGAACGTACACACACGTTAGACGTACTACAATATGAACGTACACAAACAGAGGATGAACGTACAATGTAGCGTACACAGGATGACGTCATGTTAGACGTACTAGGATGAACTTACATGTTAGACCTACAGGATGAGTACATTTGACGCTACAGGATGAACGTACCGTTGACGTACTACAGGATGAACGTACAGTTAGCGTATACAGGATGAACGTACCGTTAGGCTCAGGATGAGACAGTAGACACGTATATCCATCTATATTCCATCTCCTTCACCTGTCATCAGGTGACATTATGTCCATCATCCCTGGCGTCAGGTGACATCATCTCCCTCAACTCCGTCATTTGATGACATCGTCTCCCTCCATGACAGGTTGAGGGAGCACCATGAAGAAGGAAGACTCGTCCCTTTCCCCGTCCTCGTCCTCGTCATCCTCGCTCTCCTCGTCCTCGTCGTCGACCCTCACAATGTTGGCACGCACAGGTGGTGGCTCTCGGCGGCACCCACTCCCTCCCAGTGACTCCCAGGATCTGGAGGACGACCTCACTCTTACTGAAGGTGCTCCTCCGGATGAAGGGTCTCTGGTAAGATATACTCCTACGTGTTGTTATTATTACCATTACATTCATGGGTAAGGGCTAAAACCGTAGGGTTTATACAGGGGCTGGGTTATTTGAGGTAAACATCAGGGTTGACCCTAGGATGGGGAAAATAACTCTTGATTCCTAGAGTCAAAAGCTCTTCACCAGAGTAAAGGAATTTACAATGATGACTACCCAGAGTGGCTGACTCAGTGACCCTAACAGCAAAATCGTCTATATGATACCGATGGGTTTAACGCTGCTCCGTTACTATGATGATGATGATAATAATAATAATAGATAATAGTAATACTAATACTAATACAATACTAATACTAATATAATAATAATAATAATAAATTAATAATAATAATAATAATAATAATAATAATAATGATAATAGTAATAATAATACTAATAATGATAATAATATTACTGAACAGGGTTCGCTATGAGGATAGCATGAATCATCCGCAGCTTTAAGACTATGAACTACCTCTTGTCTTTTTAAACCATTAATCGTGATTCAGTCGTTTTAGCTCATAGAGCTACTTTGTCTCATGCCTTTTTAACCAGTGTTTTAGAAGGTTCAACTTTTACCAATTTGACAAGTAGCCTTTGTAACACTTCTAGAGAATGTTGTTACTAGTCGACACCTTGTCAGTGAACTATGTGAATTTCTCACCATTTCATGTTTTTCTCATAACACTTCAATGTTAACTTTGTTTCCAACAGCCACGGTCTCCGTCGTCAGGTCGGTCGGACCGGCAAATGGTGCGGATGGCAGCGTGTGACCTGGAGACCCTTGATGACATGTCGCAGCCTGGCGGAGTCCCTGCCGTGGAGCAGCGTCCCTCCTGCGGCAGCAGCTGTTGCAGGAGGAGTAGAAGAGAGGTACAAGAGGCGGGGAGGTGGCTAGCGGTGGAAAGTTCTCAGCACCCGACAAACTATAAGAGGGAGACTCTTCCTCGCTTCACCTTCAGCGTCCCTACACAGGGACACCCTGCCCCTGTACACAGTCAGGGACACCCTGCACCCATACACAGCCTGGGACACCCTGCTCCTCCACACACTCAGAGGCACCCTGCATCCTTAAACAATCACAGACATCCTGCCCCTGTATACACTCCCAGTGAGTGTCACACTACCAGTCAGTGTTACACCCCTAAAGACTGCCACACTCCCACGGGTTGCCTTACTCCCAAGGGATACCAGAGTCCCAAGGGATGCCAGAGTCCTAAAGAGTGCAGGACTCCCAAGGGATGCCACAGTCCAATTAGATGCCAGAGTCCCATTAACTACCAGGGATCTAAGGATTTCAGGGACCCCGATGAATGGCAGGACTCCAAGGGGTGTCGAGGCCTCCAGTATGACGTAGCGCCCTACGATCCTCACCCCAGGGCCTTCGTGGATGAGTCACAGAGGGAGAAGCAGGAACTGCTGACCCCACACCATGCCCTGACGCGGCGCTCATCTTATGGCAGTTCTCTCCAGCTTCCACCTTGGGATCCTCGCTACTCCACAGCTCCTGGTTAGTCTTATGCCAGTACTGTGTTTACCCCTCCACCCCTGCCCTAGAGACTCTAACAATGGTAGAAGATAAAGATGGAACTTGCATGCAATATCATAGTGTCTTTGACATGGCCTCATTAGCTGGCATCCATCTGGAATATGTCATGTGATACAGCACAATGATATTGAATTCATGTGTTTGTTACTTGGTATTTTAGCCATTTACATTTACGTTATTGTTAAAATTTGAGGAAAATAATTATTGATGCTTATAAATAATTACTATTGGATTACGAGGATTTAAACTGGTTATGTACTGTATATATTTTACATTTACAGCTGGTCTGCCGCTGAGTTCGGTGGCAGGAGCGACAATGGGAGGGTCAGTAGGCAACCTGCTGGTGCTGATGGAAACTCACCTGGCTCTCCAGAACATTGCAAACAACAACAACCTGCAGCTCAACAACAACAACAATAACAACAGTAGTAGTCGTTACCCCTTCGGCCCGAGGAGGTGTGAGGTTCACAATAGGGACTTTTTGAGTCCTGGTGACCCGTTGTGGTGTGATAATCTTAGCCTACCTCATCCTGCTCGCCTCACACGCTCACACACCAGCCTTCTCACCCCTCCCAGTCCCCCACACATGACCCTCAGCAGGTCATCCCGCTCCCAAGGGGACCTCTTCAGCCTCACCTGCCCCCCACCCATCCCCACCAAGCGCAAGTGGACCACCATTACAGGCCTTGCTGCTATAGGTGAGTCTCAGCCTCGTCTGGTTCAAACCACTAGTGTGCTCACTTGGTTGTGGTTTCAGGGGTCGAGTCTCAGCTCTCTGTACGCACTAGGCTGCACTCACCGAATTATGTTTGTGTGGGGCGGCGATACTAAGCTTCTAGCACCAACTTTTGACTTCAAAAATTGTTCGTCAGCTGCAGTTTTTAAAACTTTTTTATTTTCTCCATCAGTAAGAGTGCTATTGATAGCTTCAGCTCTTTTATCTTCAAAGTCAGAGTCAAGTACGCGGACAAAAAATGTAATGAGACTGTAATTAAATACAGCTGTCTAATTCTTTGATATATTTATAGTTTATCCACTCTTGTAGCCTAACATACACTACATATTTCCCTAGTATATTGATTATGGTTTTGAAGGGACAAGAGCTAGATCTCTCACCAGGAGTGTTGGTAGTGGGGATGAGAGATGTAAAGTAAAACTTGCACTTACCGTCACATACCAGTGTTTATTATGCAGCCCATACCCATGGTGTGGGTGGTAGTCAACCCATACCCATTGTGTGGGTGGTAGTCAACCCATACCCATGGTGTGGGTGGTAGTCAACCCATACTCATGGTGTGGGTGGTAGTCAACCCATACCCATGGTGTGGGTGGTAGTCAACCCATACCCATGGTGTGGGTGGTGGTCAACCCATACCCATGGTGTGGGTGGTAGTCAACCCATACCCATGGTGTGGGTGGTAGTCAACCCATACCCGTGGTGTGGGTGGTAGTCAACCCATACCCATGGTATGGGTGGTAGTCAACCCATACCCATAGTGTGGGTGGTAGTCAACCTATACCTGTGGTGTGGGTGGTAGTCAACCTATACCCATGGTGTGGGTGGTAGTCAACCCATACCCATGGTGTGGGTGGTAGTCAACCCATACCCATGGTGTGGGTGGTAGTCAACCCATACCCATTGTGTGGGTGGTAGTCAACCCATACCCATGGTGTGGGTGGTAGTCAACCCATACCCATGGTGTGGGTGGTAGTCAATCCATACCCATGGTGTGGGTGGTAGTCAACCCATACCCATGGTGTGGGTGGTGGTCAACCCATACCCATGGTGTGGGTGGTAGTCAACCCATACCCATGGTGTGGGTGGTAGTAAACCCATACCCGTGGTGTGGGTGGTAGTCAACCCATACCCATGGTATGGGTGGTAGTCAACCCATACCCATAGTGTGGGTGGTAGTCAACCTATACCTGTGGTGTGGGTGGTAGTCAACCTATACCCATGGTGTGGGTGGTAGTCAACCCATACCCATGGTGTGGGTGGTAGTCAACTCATACCAATGGTGTGGGTAGTAGTCAACCCATACCCATGGTGTGGGTGGTAGTCAACCCATACCCATGGTGTGGGTGGTAGTCAACCCATACCCGTGGTGTGGGTGGTAGTCAACCCATACCCATGGTGTGGGTGGTAGTCAACCCATACCCATAGTGTGGGTGGTAGTCAACCTATACCTGGTGTGGGTGGTAGTCAACCCATATCCATGGTGTGGGTGGTAGTCAACCCATACCCATTGTGTGGGTGGTAGTCAACCCATACCCATGGTGTGGGTGGTAGTCAACCCATACCTATGGTGTGGGTGGTAGTCAACCCATACCCATGGTGTGGGTGGTAGTCATCCCATACCCATGGTGTGGGTGGTAGTCAACCCATACCCATGGTGTGGGTGGTAGTCAACCCATACCTATGGTGTGGGTGGTAGTCAAACCATACCCATGGTGTGGGTGGTAGTCAACCCATACCCATGGTGTGGGTGGTAGTCAACCCATACCCATGGTGTTGGCGGTAGTCAACCTATACCTGTGGTGTGGGTGGTAGTCAACCTATACCCATGGTGTGAGTGGTAGTCAACCCATACCCATGGTGTGGGTGGTAGTCAACCCATACCCATGGTGTTGGCGGTAGTGAACCTATACCTATGGTGTGGGTGGTAGTGAACCCATACCCATGGTGTGGGTGGTAGTCAACATATACCCATGGTGTGGGTGGTAGTCAACCCATACCCATGGTGTGGGTGGTAGTCAACCCATACCCATGGTGTTGGCGGTAGTCAACCTATACCTATGGTGTGGGTGGTAGTCAACCCATACCCATGGTGTGGGCGGTAGTCAACCCATACCCATTGTGTGGGTGGTAGTCAACCCATACCCATTGTGTGGGCGGTAGTCAACCCATACCCATTGTGTGGGCGGCAGTCAACCCATACCCATGGTGTGGGTGGTAGTCAACCCATACCCATGGAGTGGGTGGTAGTAAACCCATACCCATGGTGTGGGTGGTAGTCAACCCATACCTATGGTGTGGGCGGTAGTCAACCCATACCCATGGTGTGGGTGGTAGTCAACCCATACCCATGGAGTGGGTGGTAGTCAACCCATACCCATGGTGTGGGTGGTAGTCAACCCATACCCATGGTGTGGGCGGTAGTCAACCCATACCCATGGTGTGGGTGGTAGTCAACACATACCCATGGTGTGGGCGGTAGTCAAAAGATTACAGAGGTACATAATGGGTCCAGGGACTGAGACTCAAGGTTTTGATACCTGAACAAGTTACAAAGGTAATGAATTCAGGTAGATCTGGTCACAATCATGACAAGTTACAAAGGTATTTATAGATTATAGAGGTACATAATGGGTCCAGATACTGGACCCAAAAGTTTTGATAGCTGAACAAGGTACAAAGGTAATGAATTCACAATTTTCATAGGTAATGAATCATGTACGTAAGTAAATTTACTTACATACGTTTATACATGGTTACAATCATGACTCTTAGTGAGGAGCCTCCTCGAGAAGACTCTGGTGAGGAGCCTCCTCGAGAAGACTCTGGTGAGGAGCCTCCTCGAGAAGACTCTGGTGAGGAGGCTCCTCGAGAAGACTCTAAGTGAGGAGGCTCCTCGAGAAGACTCTTAGTGAGGAGGCTCCTCGAGAAGACTCTTAGTGAGGAGCCTCCTCGAGAAGACTCTGGTGAGGAGCCTCCTCGAGAAGACTGGTGAGGAGCCTCCTCGAGAAGACTCTGGTGAGGAGCCTCCTCGAGAAGAATCTTAGTGAGGAGCCTCCTCGATAAGACTCTTAGTGAGGAGCCTCCTCGAGAAGACTCTGGTGAGGAGCCTCCTCGAGAAGACTTTTAGTGAGGAGGCTCCTCGAGAAGACTCTGGTGAAAAGCCTCCTCCAGAAGACTCTTAGTGAGGAGCCTCCTCCAGAAGACTCTTAGTGAGGAGCCTCCTCGAGAAGACTCTTAGTGAGGAGCCTCCTCGAGAAGACTCTTAGTGAGGAGCCTCCTCGAGAAGACTCTGGTGAGGAGCCTCCTCGAGAAGACTCTTAGTGATGAGCCTCCTCGAGAAGACTCTTAGTGAGGAGCCTCCTCGAGAAGACTCTGGTGAGGAGGCTCCTCGAGAAGACTCTAAGTGAGGAGGCTCCTCGAGAAGACTCTAAGTGAGGAGGCTCCTCGAGAAGACTCTTAGTGAGGAGGCTCCTCGAGAAGACTCTTAGTGAGGAGCCTCCTCGAGAAGACTCTGGTGAGGAGCCTCCTCGAGAAGACTGGTGAGGAGCCTCCTCGAGAAGACTCTGGTGAGGAGCCTCCTCGAGAAGAATCTTAGTGAGGAGCCTCCTCGATAAGACTCTTAGTGAGGAGCCTCCTCGAGAAGACTCTGGTGAGGAGCCTCCTCGAGAAGACTCTTAGTGAGGAGCCTCCTCGAGAAGACTCTTAGTGAGGAGGCTCCTCGAAAAGACTCTGGTGAGGAGCCTCCTCGAGAAGACTCTGGTGAGGAGCCTCCTCGAGAAGACTCTGGTGAGGAGCCTCCTCGAGAAGACTCTTAGTGAGGAGCCTCCTCGAGAAGACTCTGGTGAGGAGCCTCCTCGAGAAGACTCTTAGTGAGGAGTCTCCTCGAGAAGACTGGTGAGGAGCCTCCTCGAGAAGACTCTGGTGAGGAGCCTCCTCGAGAAGACTCTTAGTGAGGAGCCTCCTCGAGAAGACTCTGGTGAGGAGCCTCCTCGAGAAGACTCTGGTGAGGAGCCTCCTCGAGAAGTCTCATAGTGAGGAGCCTCCTCGAGAAGACTCTTAGTGAGGAGCCTCCTCGAGAAGACTCTGGTGAGGAGCCTCCTCGAGAAGACTGTGGTGAGGAGCCTCCTCGAGAAGACTCATGTGAGGAGCCTCCTCGAGAAGACTGTTGAGGAGCCTCCTCGAGAAGACTCTTAGTGAGGAGCCTCCTCGAGAAGACTCTTAGTTGAGGAGCCTCCTCGAGAAGACTGGTGAGTTTTATTGTGTGTGGCTCCCATATTTCATGTCAGGTGGTCAAATGTGGAATTGTGGTAAGACTTACGGTCGGCAAAGGACTGATTTATTTTGGGAAGAAGTTTGGTTGTAGCAATGGTGACATTTAATTAAAGAGTATAACACCTCCCATGTAATACTGAACCGGCCAATAACGCTTATGACACATTTATGTATCTACTGCTAGTATAGTTTTTATATATTACATCACGTTAAAATTAATTCCTGAAAATTTATTTATAGTGGCATTTATATATATTTAAAATTAGCCCTATTAAACCCCATTCAAGACTTAATTTTATGACAGCATCGTTTTATTTATGCTCCATTCCTATTATTATATCCCTAGTGGGTTGATGCCCTGGTAGGGTGATACATGCTCCTTATACCTGTTGCCTTTGCTAACCTAGCAGTAAGTAGTTGCCTGGAAGTTAGCCAGTGTTTATGGGTAGCATCCTGAGGAAGTAACCCAATGAAAATAACCTATATTACTTTGCTGGCTTAGAAACACAATCCTAAGAGTATTTTTCTGCTTTCAGGTCGAGCTCTCTCCGCCTCCTCTCTGTCTCTGAGAGGCATCAAGAGGCGGGCTGCCCCTGTGACAGCAACCACTGTTGACCTGGGTCAGCTGGAGGGTCACAAGGGTCAGCTGCAGCGTCAGCAGCTGCCTATACACCCTCCAGCTTCTCCACACCGCCCTTCTTGGTCACGCAAGCTTCGCCTGCCGGAGGTTCGTCTAGGTCAGGTGTACGCCACCTGCGTGGTCGACGCAGCAGAGCTGACAGCTGTGATTCCTCCCTGGTGAGCAGCGTCAAGCTGGGTGGCAGCGAGCGTGATCGCAGCCCCTCCCGAGGTCTTCGTTGTTCCAGGTAAATTGTCTTCCAGAGTTGACTTTTTCTTACCTAAGTTATGATTGAATTTAGTTTTAAAATATTGCATTTCTCTTTTAAAGGGAAGGAAACCTTTCTAAGTTAGTTTTTATTTGTGTTCACTACACAAGTTTAAATTTTACAGTTGTCTTGCCATATGTCTCGTTTTAACCGGGATTGTCCCAGTTTGAAAGTCCTGTCTTGAAGTCCCTGTCAGTTTGTCATTTTGTCCTGGACAGAAACATCGCTGATCATTGTTTGGTCTCAAGAAAGAAATAGAATGACTGAATCTGTATTAAAAAAGATAATGTACCGCAAAATAACATTGAACATTAAATCAAGTTGCAACGACTTTTATAAGAAAAAATAAACCATTACCATGGAAGGTTCATTTTAGTGAAAAATACGAATGGTTCTCTAAAGAGTGATCCCATACTTTATGCTTTCTTCTTTCATTCTGTAGTCCTTAATTGTTTGCATTAAAGAAAATATACGTACCTTTATATTTCATGTATATGTTTTTTTTTTATTCGCCCATGAATGCCTTTTTGATTTTTGTCTAATTTCTCTCCTAGGAACATATATACACATACATATTAACTTACGTATCTTGGTTCAGGGTTTGACCTCTCATCAGGTATATAGGTTTGGTTTTGGTTTTAGGAAGTGACCGCGGGTTCTATGAGGAGGGTCTCGCATTTCATAGCTCGTGTGTTCTATTGTGAATGGGTCTGCTCTATTTAGGGTACATAATTCTTTCATTGTCTTAGATTGCTTCTTCATTAGCTGGTGTAATTTTCTATTTATTGGTTTAGTAATGAAGTTTATGAAGCTCACTTTCACAACAAATCTCCGAGCTTTGCTTGGCACTACTTACAACTTGAGAGAGTTTGTCTTAGGTCCGAGGGTTAATGGAGTCCAAGGCTGCTTATTTGTCTTATCTCTGCAATTTGTTGTTACCGACTAGTCACAGTTTTGTAGCTTAGTATTAGTTTTTATGTGATAATCTAGGGTAGGGGGGGATGGGAAATAATGTCAGAGGATCTCGCCTTCGAAGACCACAACAATGTATCTACCGCATCTTCTAGGAAAATGATAGGATGGATAATGAGAACCTTCAAAACTAGGGACGCCAAGCCCATAATGATTCTCTTCAAATCGCTTGTTCTTTCTAGGCTGTAATACTGCTATACACTAACGGCCCCCCTTCAAGGCTGGCGACATTGCTGACCTGGAGAGTGTACAAAGAACCTTCACAGCACACATAAGTACGATAAGGCACCTAAATTACTGGGAACGGTTGAAGGTCCTTGATCTGTATTCCCTGGAACGCAGGCGACAGAGATACATGATAATATACACTTGGAAGGTTATGTTGTTAAGGTTGTTTGTGTCGTCGATCAAGGCAGGGTAGCAATGATAAGGCTTTGGAGGCTTCTTACTTTATTGGCGATAACATGAGGGTACACAGGCAGTGTGTTTGTGCCCATGGCCCGGGAGGGCCATGCCCATGCGAGGGAGAAAGGAGTAGGCCTGTTGACTCTAGGATGCCTGGACGAGAAGTGAGAGTGATGCAGGGGTGGGCAAGCTGAAGGGGCATGCCCACCAGGCTTGCTCTCTGAGGGAAACTATGGGAACTAGGCATGTAGACTTACTGGCGCTACATTTTGCTCGGCCACCTACCCATGGTCGACCCTGACCATGACTGGCTATAAAAAAAAACTTGGTTTCTCTCTCGCAAGAACAGGGCACAGAACACAAAATAAAAACATATATATGTATACATGTGGACATGGAAAAAAACTTCCTACAGAGAGGGAAGAAAAGAAAGGTGTGCTTTGTGGTCTAAGGCAGTGAGCGCCAATGGGCATCACTGCACACCTTCCTGCGTCTGGACAGATACTGCAACACAGGAGACATCGCTGCGGCTGATCTGTGACGTAACTGGGTACGGTCTCCTCTGGAGCGGTGAAGCAGTCATCGTATTAGTTGCTGCAGGGTTCACTCAACCTGGGGCACAACCTGCTGGTGCCCTCGAGTGAGGCGTCGTCTCATGCTTAGCAATATGTGTAAATTACCTAGGATAGCCCAAAAAAGTTCATGTGAAGTGACTTATTTCTATTGTCCTTCTCATATAGTAAATTATATAGAATTTAACCTAGGACTGGGACTTCTGGCAAGCAATTCAGGAGGACATTTCTCGTCTGGTACTGTCAGTGGGGCTGTCACTGCTGGCGAGTGTGGAGTGAGTCATGGCAGAGACGACTTGGCGAAACATCTGAAGGTCGTAACAGCATACACCTTACTGCAGTGAGTGGGCTAGCAGTTAAAGTGACATAATCTTTCTGCAGGCTGCTCACTGAAGCTGTGACATGAGGCTGACAGTCGCCTGCCGACAGGACAGGGCTACTGCGGCTTGACGAGTGTCATTCTCTCGACAGTTGAATTTACAGCAGAGGATGGTCTAAGCATCCTCAGACTGGTCTCTACATATAACTACACTCTGACGGTCTAGGAGGTGAAGTGGAAATGAGTCTTGATGGGAGAATCATCGCGGGTACAATTCAGCAGGGCATCACGAGCGGCGAACATAAAGAGCTTTCTATATAAGGGGCTCAGACGCTCATAACTGACGCCTGAACTGACTAATGTTAGCTGTCAAGCGCTCGGGGTCACACCGGGTGACAAAGTAACACACACAAGGTGCTATACTGGTCTGGGCTAACATATTGTGGTCCACACACAGCTGTGCTCAAGAGTACACAGGACACATGGAAAACTGCACACACTTACTGCACATGCGGTGCAACATGGCTTACTAGCAAATGACAGTTTTCTGTGCAAAAATCGACACTAAGCTATACACAAGCTGGAGCTGGATTGACCTGAGCGTCGGTAAGATGGGGATGGAAGAAGGATGGGTAAGGATAGAAATATGGGAAAAGGTTTGGGAAGGGTAGGAGGTGGGAATGGACAGGTGAGTGGCACGTCCACTCTGGGCGTCATGTGCAGATAAACTGCAGGCGTTGTTGATAGGTGTGTGTGATGCTGAGACGAGTTGTATCAGCTGATGAGGCGGGTGTAGTTGTACTGCAGGAGGCTGGCAGGCGGCGGTGGGAGAGGCACAGAAGGCAGCTGTATTAGGGTCGATTAATCTTGGAGGAGAAATCACTGATACGTTCCATTGACGAGTGAGGCGAACTGTCGTAGTGAGATGTGTTTCAATTTAATTGGACGTTGTAGCATGGGATGCTGGAGGTTACGTATAATGTCGTCAATGGTATTGAGTGGGGTGGCAGTACAGGTGAACTTGACAGTTCCTTCTTGGAGACGTTGAGTAAGCCCAGAACTGCTGTACACTAACGGCCCCCCTTCAAGGCTGGCGACATTGCTGACCTGGAGAGTGTACAAAGAACCTTCACAGCACACATAAGTACGATAAGGCACCTAAATTACTGGGAACGGTTGAAGGTCCTTGATCTGTATTCCCTGGAACGCAGGCGACAGAGCTACATGATAATATACACTTGGAAGGTTATGTTGTTAACGTTGTTTGTGTCGTCGATCAAGGCAGGGTAGCAATGATAAGGCTTCGGAGGCTTCTTACTTTATTGGCGATAACGTGAGGGTACATAGGCAGTGTGTTTGTGCCCATGGCCCGGGAGGGCCATGCCCATGCGAGGGAGAGAGGAGTAGACCTGTTTACTAGGATGCCTGGACGAGAAGTGAGAGTGATGCAGGGGTGGACAAGCTGAAGGGGCATGCACACTAGGCTTGCCCTCTGGGAAAAACTATGGGAACTAGGCATGTATGCTTAGTGGCACTACAAGGTCCTGGAGGGATTGGTACCAAACCTGCACATGAAAATCTCTCCCTATGAAAGCAAAATACTCGGCGGGAGATGCAACATCCCCCAATGAAAAGCAGGGGCGCCACGAGTACATTGAGAGACAACACAATAAGTGTCCGGGGCCCAAGACTGTTCAACTGCCTCCCAGCATACATAAGGGAGATTTCCAATAGACCCCTGGCTATTTTCAAGAAGGCACTGGACAGGCTCCTAAAGTCAGTACCTGACCAACCGGGCTGTGGTTCATACGTCAGTTTGCGTGCAGCCAGCAGTAACAGCCTGGTTGATTAGACCCTGATCCACCATGAGGCCTGGTCTCAGACCGAGCCGCGGGGGCGTTGACCCCTGAAACCCTCTCCAGGTAAACTCCAGGTAAACATAGCTAATATTTATTGGCACCGTCAGTTGTTTACAGCATGGCGAGAGAGGCTTTACTGATTGCCCAGGTGCTTTCAGCATCGCCAGGCCTTATTCCTTAGACACTGTTACCTTAGCTTCAAATTTCTCCTTACAATTACTCCTAGTCCTTTTCACGTCCACCCATCGTTTCAATCTCAGTAGCCCAAGAGCAGAGTCCAAGCTAAGTTGGGTGTCGCTGGAAACGAGTCAAGTCACCGTACTCAGGCACTGAGCGAGTCAAGTCACCGTACTCAGGCACTGAGACGTACATCGAGAGGTGTATGGCTCTCAGTGTATATACGTATATACTTAATTACCCCATTTAGGGATTAGCGTATTACTAGCTAGTGGTGAACAGATTAAACGCTGATGATGATGATGATTATAATAATAATAATAATAATAATAATAATAATAATAATAATAATAATAATAATAATAATAATAATAATAATAATAATAATAATAATAATAATAATAATAATCTTTATTTCTACAAGTACATAATACAACTGACAAATACCTAGCTGACATCTTTGACATATTAAGATAAGATAAGGTTTAAAGTGGCTCGTGGACTGGTAGGCAAAGCTCTCCACACGCTGAGGGGTCCGGATTCGATTTTTCAAGATTCAGGATTCAAGATGCTTTATTTCTCTGTAAAAATTACAATGTGTGTTTTACATTTATGGACTATAATTACAAAGAATGCCGTTAGCATGTCTAGCATGCCTGGGCATGCTAGACATTTTGGGCAGACTTAATACTAGTTCTTAATCTATATTACAAATTACATATGAATACAAATTTCAAATGATTAAATAGATTTACCATAGTGAGGTAGTTCAGAATGTTTAGATTGTAAAAAAATTAGTAACAAGAATGGTTTTGTCTTGGCATGTGACACAGTTTCTATTAAAGCTCCAATATTGGAGTATATCAGTACATAGTTTCACATTTATTAGACAATAACTATATTCGGGATTTTATGTTTACTGTCCTTTGGGTCAGTGTTGGTGTAGATGAGGAGGATGTGTGTGTGTGTGTGTGTGTGTGTGTGTGTGTGTGTGTGTTTAGGTGATGGTAGGGTGTTAGTGAGATAAGATGTTTTTTGATGATAATGTTGAAAATGGTGGCTGAGTCTGCAGTTCTGGAGTTTTCAGGTAGGGAGTTCCAGATTTTGGGCCCTTTAATGTACATTGAACGTTTGTATAGATTTAGCCGGACACGTGGAATGTCATAGAGATTTTTGTGTCTGGTGTTGTGTCTATGTTTCCTGTCACAACTATCAAGAAAACGTTTTAGTTCAGGGTTAATATTGGAATTTATGGTTCTGTACATGTAGGTTGCACAGTAGTAAGTGTGGATGTTCTGAACAGTGAGTAAATTTAGGTCTTTGAAGGTTGAGGGAGGGGTGTTGCCTGAGATTGGATTGCGTGATAATTCTTACTGCTGCTTTTTGTTGATCAAGGGAATCCTTACACCTGTTGCCCATGTTCACCCATCAATAAAATGGGTACCTGGATGTTAGTCGACTGGTGTGGGTGGCATCCTGGGACAAAATTGACCTAATTTGCCAGAAATGCTCTGCATAACAAGGAGCTTTCTATATAGTAGTATGTAATTGATGTCAGCTAGGCCTGTACCATGTACATGTACTTGTAGAAATAAAGATATTATTAGTATTATTATTATTAAGATAAGATTTTGTTCGTATTTTTTAACCCCGAAGTGTTAGCCATCCAAGATAACCCAAGAAAGGCAGTGCGTCATCGAGGAAATGTCTTATATCCACTGGGGTCCTTAATCTTGTCCTCCAGGATGCGACCCATACCAGTCGACTAACACCCAGGTACCTACTTGCAAGATGAACGGGTCAACTGGTGTAAGGATGCTGAAGTGATGGGTTTCCCATTACCCTGGACATTAAAATTATTTACCCTTTTCAGTTTATTTCTCGTGCAACGATAATTTGCTGTCTACTAACCTCTTGCTGCAGCACTTTAGTTCTAGTGACAGTACATTAGCTATATCTTGTGGGTCTTTACCTGATACTAACAAAGCACTGTCGTCTGCATACAACAGACGCTGACACTTGACATGGCCATCAGTATAGTAAAGAAAGCGAATGCCAGACTAAAGTTCCTCTTCAGGCAGGCACAGTGTCTACCTGCTGAGGCTCGCAGACCCTATGTCTAGCTTTCATACAATGCCACATAGATTACTCTTGCTCTTCATGGTTCTTTGCCTTAACAAAAAACTGAAAGATAGATTTCAAATCACCCAGAACAAAATGGGGAGTTTCATGGTGGACCTGGGTCCAAGAGAGCATGTAGGTCACGATGAATTACAACAACTGGATATGCTGAATGTTGAAGACAGAGTAAAACTGAATTTAAATCACGTTTATAAAATTGTTCACAAGCAGATACCAGAGTATCTTGCTGCCTATTTAAAGATTTGGTTGATGTCCGCCTGGAGTCTTGCAGTGTCTTCAATGGTGGACACTGTCATGTAAATTCGGGTGTCATCTGCAAAGGAAGACACGGCACTGTGGCTGATATCCCTGTCTGTCAGATATGAGGATGAGGAACAAGATGGGAGCGAGTACTGTGCCTTTTGAAACAGAGCTTTTCACCGTAGCCGCCTCAGACTTTACATAGTTAAGTTACTTAGCATTTTTTAACTGTTAAGATCTAAATAAGAAGATATTACAAGGACCCCAATGGCGATAAGTCACTTTATCTGACTTTTCTTTTGGGTTATCCTAGGTAACCTACACATATGCTGCTATATATGGCAATTTGTGTAACTGTATTAATGTGTACCTGTATCTGAATAAGCTTTCCTAAGAAAACACATCTAATGGGATCGAACCAAGGACAATGTGTGTGAAGTGAGAGCGTTGCCTACCAGGTCACGGGCCCACGATTATGGAGAGCATTTCGGGCAACTTAGGTTCGATTCCCGGCAGGATGGAAACATTGGGCGTGTTTCCTTACACCAGATGTCTATGTTTACCCATCAGTAAATATGGGTACCTGGGTGTTAGTCGACTGGTGTGGGTCGCATCCCGGGACAAAATTAATTAAGTTTATTCAGGTATACACAAATACAGTTACATACATTATCATACATAGCAGCATATGTGTAGAGAACCCAGGATAACCCACAAAAAAAAATAACAAAGTAACTTATTTCCATTGGGGTCCTTTTAATTAATACCTTATTATTATACTATAAAGGAGATAAAGGCCTATAAAGGCCTATTATTATAGGCCTATAAAGGAGATAATAATTTATTATTATACTATAAAAGAGATATATTAAAAATAAGGAAAAAAGAGTTATTTACATTTACACGTGTGTTAGCTAAATAAATATAAAATCATTCTCCTCCCTTTCTGTCGCTACATTCATTAGGTACCGGATCGAAACCATGCCTAGCCCTTCAAGGGCAGGGTAGGTGCCTAGCCAGAGCTTGCTACCACCTGCAGCTCACAAGACTGCTATTCCCATTAGCTCCCCTGGGGCTGGGAAGTTGGCAGACCAAAGAGAGGCCTAGCTTCTCCCTACGAGCCCTCACGGGCGGGGAATGTGGCTAGGTCTGGGGACAGTTGGTCCCAACGATGAGGAGGTACTTGTACCTCCTCCCATGGCAGACGTTAGTCTGAGATTCTCCCGAGAAAGGGAGCCAAGGCCGGGCCACCACTTGGAAAAGGCCCGGGCCGGGTGAATACCGGCGAATCAAGAAGAAGAACATTAGGTACCTTTTGGCTCTCTTCTTGAACTGGCTCATGCTGTGACTGGCTTTGACATGTGCAGGCAGTCTGTTCCATTTATTTATTGCTGTACAATAAAAGGTGTTTGAAGCCTGGCCACTGACTGTGAGGTACTACAAAGTTGTGCTCTCTCCCCCTAGTACTATGACTGCTTTGATTCGCAGCCTTGACAAAATTGGCAGCAAGATATTCTGGACACTATTTATGAGAAATTTTATAAACATTGATTTAAATTCAGTTGTTTTACTCTTATCTTCAATATTCAGCATATCCAATTGTTGTAATTCATCCTGGCCTACATGTTCTCTTGGTCCCAGGTCCAGGATGAATCTTACCATTTTGTTCTGGGTGATTTGCAGTCTTATCTTTCAGTATTTTTGTCAAGGCAGAGTACCATGAAGAGCAAGCGTAGTCCATATGACATTGTATAAGGGCTAGACATAGGGTCCTGTGAGCCTCAGTAGGTAGACACTGTGCTTGTCTGTAGAGGAACTTCAGTCTGGTATTCGCTTTCTTTACTACACTGTTCCCTATCAGTTCTGACATGCATGGGTCAAAGGGGATTCCCAGATATTCTTATTCTTCTTGATTCGCCGGTACTCTCCCGGCCCGGGTCTTTTCCAGATGTTGACCTAATTTGCCCGAAATGCTCTGCATAACAAGGGGCTTTCTATATAGTAGTATGTCATTGATATCAACTAGACCTATATACCTTGTACATGTACTTGTAGAAATAAAGATATTCTTATTATTATTATTATTATTATTATTATTATTATTATTATTATGTATTATTATTCTTATAAAAGCTTTTGTAATGAAGGAGTTACCCCTATTTCAGTTCTCGTTTTCTTCAGCGTTGAATTAAGTATTTTCTGTAGTATATTAACAGAGGCCTAACTCGTGTATTCACTATTTCCCTCTTGGGAGTTTTTTAAGATACTAAGATGTTGTGATTAGAGTTCTTGTTCAAAGGAACTGAACCTGTGCTCTCCTTCCCTGGATAGAACCTGAATGCCTTCCCTTGCCGCAGGCGCTGTATAACCCTTACTTGTTTAGCGCTCCCTCGTGAATGCAATAATAACAATATTCACTTCTCAGACCTCTCTATCTCTAGGTACAATAAGCTTATTCACATACGTTACAAATGCATTTGAATTTAAATTTATATTTTGAGCGAAGACCATAATAATCACGACATTTCTGGCAAAACTTGCAGTAGCGATTGTTAAAATTTTGTATATATCAAGTTGCCTGGAAATATATAATGTGGAAAATATTGGGTATTTTCCT
Source organism: Cherax destructor (assembly GCA_009830355.1). NCBI lineage: Eukaryota > Metazoa > Arthropoda > Malacostraca > Decapoda > Parastacidae > Cherax > Cherax destructor. The sequence continues at coordinate 11,290 of WNWK01021329.1, read as the reverse complement.
GAAAGGTTATACTCGATAACCTTTCTAATGTGAATATTCTTAATGTGTGGCTGTTGGTTCGTATTTTTCTTGAGATGGAGAGAGAACCATCGCTACGGTCGTGTGGGTACGCGGAGCTGGGTCAAGCGGACAGTCATGCGTGGAGAGACCGAGATCAGTGTGGGCAGGATGCCTCCAGATATTGGACGATATCGTCAGCCAGACCGGACTTTAATGGCTTCAATTCTTAATAGAGAGTGCGATGCGTAATTCGTGGGACATTCGGTCCGGAAAATCCGATATTTGGGCGACAATTTGGTGAAATAACGTGTGGCTCCAACTTAATGGGGTATGAAATTAAGGCCTAATACGAGTTCTACTGGTGCGGCGACACGACAAAAGGCGGTCGTAAACCCTGAGTCTGGGTAGTTTTCGTAATGGAAGACACTGGAATATACTTAATGAATATGGTGAGACGTTGAATCTAGTGAAGCAGATTTGTAAAGATCAGGAAGTGAATATCCCGAGTGCCGGCTAGTGAAGGGCCGCCATGTTGGATATGGAAGAGATGGTCGTTTCCATCTCCACTCATCGTCTCTGAATTTCGGTATAGAGACGGTGAATGTATATAAACTAGTAGGACATTAAACCGTCATGTGAATAGTGTTTAAAGTTTTATGTATAAACTGTAAGAAAGGGAAATAGCGAGAGGAGATGAATCGCTACTCCCGATCAACCACATGTTAATTAAACTCCCGGTCCCGTGGGCGTATGAGAGTTCAAAGAATCAATCTTCTCTTGACTTATCGGGACAACCACCAACATCATCGTCTTGCCGGAAGAATAATCAGGACCACGAGATCCGTCGAAGAATAGCGACAAGAATGCTGTTTCTTCCCCACTGTAAGTGTGGGGAATTAAGAGATTACCTGTCTGGGGTTCACCGCCACTTACAACAAAATAATCTCCCGGGGAGTGGACCGACTAGTATAATTTTACCGTGGTTACCCCCGTTGAGGCGTGTGAGAAAACTTGCCCCACTCCTGGTCACATTTAAGGGGACCCTCCGATATTCTCACTCTAAATCCACATCTATCCTTGACCAGTTTATTAAGAATGAGTAACACCAATGGTTACGGTATTGTTAAATTTTGTGGACTGTATAGGTTGATGTCTGACTGATTGGGAAGAAGGAGGAAAGAGTACAACTTAATATCACTCACCTTTTATCCGTGTCATTGCTGTTCACTTGAAGATCCCGTCATTATCATTCCCACCGTAAACCCACATTATCCCAACATACCTACTGGCCAGACGGTTGCTAAGATAACAAGAGTACTTACAGTGGGGAAGAAACAACATTCTTGTCGCTATTCTTCGACGGATCTCGTGGTCCTGCTCGGTAGATTATTCTTCCGGCAAGACGATGATGTTGGTGGTTGTCCCGATGAGCCAAGAGAAGATTGATCCCTTGAACTCTCTTACGCCCACGAGACCGGGCGTTATTTAACGTGGTTGGTCGGGGTAGTGATTCATATCCTCTCACTATACCCCTTGATTAGAGTTTATACGCAACACTTTACACACTATTCACACGTCGGTTTAATGTCCCATTAATTTACTCTCATTAGAAGTTAATCCATTAATAATTGTGTACGATGAACCCTGATCGAATCGACGCACATTTCCGCCATCAACACCGCCATGACGGCGTCGCTCACTGTTTAACACATTATCGCTCTATTAGTATAGTTTCTTGGACTTAATGTCCCACATTATGCCCGGCGAATATTCACAACATTCACTATTGTGAAGAGAGACCATTAACCGCGATTTGGTCGTTGTAAACGCCGATTTCCATCTCCATTATATCCAGAGCTCTCCCATCGTTCACCTTGAGTCACTTATCCCACGAGAGCGACTGCCTGGGCGACTTCATTTGACCCAGCACGGCGTACCCACGCCACCGTCGTGATGGTTCTGTTTTGATCTCAAGTAAAATACGAACCAACAGCCACACATTAAGAATATTCACATTAGAAAGGCTATCGACTATAACCTTTCGGGAAAATACCCAATATTTTCCACAGTAAGTACTCTTATTGTCTTAGCAACCGTCTGGCCAGTAGGTATGTTGGGATAATGTGGATCTACGGTGGGAATGATAATGACGGGATCTTCAAGTGAACAGCAATGGCACGGATAAAGGGTGAGTGATATTAACAAGTTGTACTCTTTCCTCCTTCTTCCCAATCAGTCAGACATCAACCTATACAGTCCACAAAATTTAACAATACCGTAACTATTGGCGTTACTCATTCTTAATAAACTGGTCAAGGATAGATGTGGATTTAGAGTAAGAATATCGAAGGGACCCCTAGGATGTGACCAGGAGTGGGTCAAGTTTTCTCACACGCCTCAACGGGGGTAACCGCGGTAAAATTATACTAGTCGGTCCACTCCCCGGGAGATTATTTTGTTGTAAGTGGCGGTGAAGCCCAGACAGGTAATCTCTTAATTCCCCACATATAACGTTGAATAGTGTACCAGCAGACTGTAGTATATGTTACATTTATTAAAATAAAGCAAGAAGTGTACATTAAGTGGATAATGTTCATAATTACCTATCACATTTTTTGTTTGTCATCGCGTTGGACTTCATCAGGTTATCCTAGGTTATCCTAGGTTATCCTAGGTTATCCTAGGTTTTATGTGCCCATGACTTCTGCATAACATCAGTACCATTGTATAAACAATGTGTTATGTATGCAATGAAGGATAAGCAGGTAACACAGTTACTGACACTAATAGTAAGTTTCCATGAGTAAGTTTATTTAGGTACAGGTACACATAACTACGGTTATTTAGGTACAGGTACACACAACTACGGTTATTTAGGTACAGGTACACATAACTACGGTTATTTAGGTACAGGTACACATAACTACGGTTATTTAGGTACAGGTACACATAACTACGGTTATTTAGGTACAGGTACACACTACGGTTATTTAGGTACAGGTACACATAACTACGGTTATTTAGGTACAGGTACACACAACTACGTTTATTTAGGTACAGGTACACATAACTACGGTTATTTAGGTACAGGTACACATAACTACTGTTATTTAGGTACAGGTACACATAACTACGGTTATTTAGGTACAGGTACACATAACTACGGTTATTTAGGTACAGGTACACATTACTACGGTTATTTAGGTACAGGTACACACAACTACGGTTATTTAGGTACAGGTACACATAACTACGGTTATTTAGGTATAGGTACACATAACTACGGTTATTTAGGTACAGGTACACATAACTACGGTTATTTAGGTACAGGTACACATAAGTACGGCTATTTAGGTACAGGTACACATAACTACTGTTATTTAGGTACAGGTACACACAACTACGGTTATTTAGGTACAGGTACACATAACTACGGTTATTTAGGTACAGGTACACATAACTACGGTTATTTAGGTACAGGTACACATAACTACGGTTATTTAGGTACAGGTGCACATAACTACGGTTATTTAGGTACAGTACACATAACTACTGTTATTTAGGTACAGGTACACATAACTATGTATTTAGGTACAGGTGCACATAACTACGGTTATTTAGGTACAGGTACACATAACTACGTTATTTAGGTACAGGTACCATAACTACGTTATTTAGGTACAGGACATAACTACATTGACTACCCTCTACGGTTATTTAGGTACAGGGTCACATAACTACGATTATTTAGGTACAGGTACACATAACTACGGTTATTTAGGTACAGGTACACATAACTACGGTTATTTAGGTACAGGTACACATAACTACGGTTATTTAGGTACAGGTACACATAACTACGGTTATTTAGGTACAGGTACACATAACTACGGTTATTTAGGTACAGGTACACATAACTACTGTTATTTAGGTACAGGTACATAACTACGGTTATTTAGGTACAGGTACACATAACTACTGTTATTTAGGTACAGGTACACATAACTACGGTTATTTAGGTACAGGTACACATAACTACGGTTATTTAGGTACAGGTACACATAACTACTGTTATTTAGGTACAGGTACACATAACTACGGTTATTTAGGTACAGGTACACATAACTACGGTTACAACAATTTAGGTGATTACAATTATCATGCTTAACAATATGTGTAAATTACCTAGGATAGTCCAAAAAATTTCAGGCGAACTGACTTATTTATATTTTCCCTCTCATATAGGAAATTATATAGAATTTAACCTAAGATAACCCAATAATCTCAAACAATGCCTACGATAAATTTAGGGAGTGACGCTGGAGCTTGTGTTGAGGCGGTCAGGCGTCACCTGCCCACTTTGAGGCGGTCAGGCGTCACCTGCCCACTCTGAGGCGGTCAGGCGTCACCTGCCCACTCTGAGGCGGTCAGGCGTCACCTGCCCACTCTCACCTTCTTTAAGTTGACAAGATCAACACTAATATATTTCTTGTCAACTAATAATCCTCGGGGAAGACAATTACAATACACAGTGATAGCCTGTTATATATGTAGTGTTTTACCCAGGCCGCCGCTTTACCTGGGCTGTGCTCTGGCGGGCTTAGCGAGTGTCAAGGTTGTCAACCATCAGCTGTGGCGACTCATCCATATCTGTGGCCCCTTCTGTGGGGCCTGGTAGGCAACGTCTCGCTTCACACGCTGAGTGTCCGTGGTTCGAGCTCCGGCAAGGGTGGAAACATTTTAATAATATCAATATTTACTACAAGTACATGTACAAGGTATACAGTCCTAGCTGACGTCAATGACATACTGCTATATAGAAAACCCCTTGTTATGTAGAACATTTCAGGTAAATTAGGTCAGTGTCCCAGGATGCGACCCACACTGATGGGTGAACATAGACAACAGGTGTAAAGAAACACGCCCAGTGTTTCTACCCTGGCTGGGAATCGAACCCGGACTCTCGCCGTGTGAAGCGAGAGCTTTAGTACCAGACCACAGAGCGTTTCCTTATACCTGTTGTCCCGTTCACCTAGCAAGCAAGTAGGTGCCTGGGTGTTAGTCGACTGGTGTGGGTCGCTTCCTGGAGGACGAGATTGAGGACCCCAATGGAAATAAGACAGAGTCCTCGATGACGCACTGACTTTCTTTGGTTATCCTGGGTGGCTAACCCTCCGGGGTTAAAAATCCGAACAAAATCTTGTCCTGTCTAAAAGACTCCTTCATCCTGTGAGGCACTGGACAGGCACCTAAAGTCAATACCTGACCAGCCGGGCTGTGGCTCGTACGTCGGTTTGCGTGCGGCCAACAGTAACAGCCTGGTTGATCAGGCCCTGATCCACCTTGACGCCTGGCCCCAGACCGGGCCGCGGGGGCGTTTACCCCCGGAACCCTCTCCAGGTATACTCAGGTATGTCCATCCTTAGATTGAATGTCATTCTTTCATCCTATCGATGTGTGATCCCTTCGGGTCTAGTGCTCCACCTTGATTGTAGTAATAATAGTGATGTCGTGAGGTTGATGATGGACGTAATAAGCCTAGTCAACGGCCACTCTTATATAACGATAATGTATCTCCCGGCCTCCACGACAACACGTGCCTCATTATAACGTTGTTGTGGGGTTTTGTATTTTTAAGGCGTCCCCCACCTGGAGTGGGCAGCTCCCTGCGACAGAGCTCTCCAGTGCTGACCCGATCTGTAGTACTGCCTGGCCATGGATCCAGAGTCATGTAGCTCTCTTACAGTGATCAACTGCCAGGGTGAAGTGTTTGTGTGGCAGGGGAGTGTTGAGGTAGTGCGTGACAGGGGAGTGTTGAGGTAGTGCGTGGCAGGGGTGTTGAGGTAGTGCGTGGCAGGGGTGTTGAGGTAGTGCGTGGCAGGGGAGTGTTGAGGTAGTGCGTGGCAGGGGTGTTGAGGTAGTGCGTGGCAGGGGAGTGTTGAGGTAGTGCGTGGCAGGGTGTTGGTGTGCGTGACAGGAGTGTTGAGGTGTGCGTGGCAGGGAAGTGTTGGTAGTGCGTGGCAGGGAGTGTTGAGGTAGTGCTGGCAGGGAGTGTTGAGGTAGTGCGTGGCAGGGAGTGTTGAGTAGTGCGTGGCAGGGGTGTTGAGGTAGTGCGTGGCAGGGGAGTGTTGAGTTAGTGCGTGGCAGGGGAGTGTTGAGGTAGTGCGTGGCAGGGGCGTGTTGGGTACCGTCTGGCAGGGGTGTTGAAGTCAGTCTGATCAGGATGTTGAGGTAGTGCTGGCAGTGGATTGTGTTGAGGTAGTCGTGTCAGGGAGTGTTGAGGTAGTGCGTAGCAGGGAGTGTTGAGGTAAGTGCGGGCGGGGAGTGTTGAAGCAGGCGCTGGCCAGGGGGAGGGTTTATGATGGACGTAATGCCTAGTCACGGTCACTTTAAGATAGTGTAGTGCGTACGGAGCAGTGTTATAAGTGTGTGGGGGATGTTAGGGGATGAGTGGGGGTGGACAGAGAGTGCTGACCGTGTAGTGCGTGGCAGGGGTTAGTGTCTGCCAGGGTGAGTGTCGTGGCAGGGAGTGTTGAGGTAGTGCGTGGCAGGGGAGTGTTGAGGTAGTGCGTGGCAGGGGAGTGTTGAGGTAGTGCGTGGCAGGGAAGTGTTGAGGTAGTGCGTGGCAGGGGAGTGTTGAGGTAGTGCAGAGAACCCTGGAGACTCGGTCAGCAGGGTGCCATCTCCCGGTGTTGGCACACGTTAGTGTCTTGTCCACGCCAACGTCATCCTGTGCAGACAACAACTCGTCAGTGACACCCAGCTTCTTGAAGAAGTCAGGCATTTCAGCACTAGAAGGTTGTATGTCAGTGTGTATATACACCCCTCAAGTTATGAACCTTGATGCAGGTGACAGGATCACTGGTCCAGTGAAGTGGTCAGGCGCTCCCCTTCCTTCAGTATGATTGCCTCCCATTCCTCAGGCCCTGTATGGCCCCTACGGGTTTAGCGAAAAATAATGATAGTGTATGTGCACCGAGACGTGTATCACAGTGTATATCTAGCAAGAGTTTTCCATAAATCTGCATTTTATGGAATAAACAGTAATTTTTTCGATGTTAGTCTATGGGTAAATTTCGGCTTTAATGAACCTGTGTAGTCGATAGGCTTTATATATAAGACAACGAAGATGAGCGTGGCCACAGCCCAAGATATATCCACGTGACGACAAGAAGTACTAGTACTGTCAGGACGTCAGGAAGAAACAGTGGTGATGATTAGATTTTGCCACCGAAGTGGCTAGTTTATTGTGCACCCCATATCCATCCTGTGGTGGGAACGCTTAGACCAGATAATTCGTCAGTATCTAGCGGAACCTGCTCAACCAGTGACGAACACAGCTGTAATAATACATGCCAAACACAACAGAGGAAGTCCACACCGAGGCTATCTTCTCAGCACTATCTACTTTAATTTATTAAAAGCTATCTATGTTTTAGACAAATATAGTAAAGCAGAAATCTCTCGTCCCACCCTCCACTCCATTCGGCCAATGCCGGCATGAGAACGGGGAAAAAAATGTACTAAACCAGATACGAAAATCTCACGGAATTTGCAGGAGAGACGGACGTGGATGGAAGATATGGTCTACAACTATCATAGCTTAGTACTGTTTATAATATTACTTCACTACCACTCTCGAAGTGTTCTAATTCTAGTTCTCAAAAGTTCTACTTCTTGATCCAGTAGCCTGGCCTGCAGAATATTGTCTGTCGGTCAGAAAATAGGAGTCAAAGGTAGTGAGAAGGGGACTGATATTCCAATATACATAAAGCTTAAAACGAATTCCTAAAATTCGCTTTTTTTTTGGATTGATCAACAAAAAATGACAGTTCTGTGTATTCTTCCAAAAAGCAGGAATCTGAGGTGGTGAGACTGGCATAAGTGACTTATTCCACATTCAACAATAATTCAAGGTTAACCAGTGCTGATCCGGAGCAAATTTTAGGGTCAAAATCACTAATACAAATTTTTTGGTGTACATATATGATTGTAAAGCCTCCAGCGAAAGGGTGTGACCACTCCTGACTCGTACATTAAAACTCAATACATCTGACAGTGGGGGGAGGAGGTGTCAACATAAATTGCAGTGAGTGGTCCACCAGGGTCTAGAATGATAAGTTACTTCACAAAAGGCGGGAGTCAAAGTCCAGAGAAAACAGAAGTCTGGGCCTGCAGAAAGCGGGAAGCGGATCCACAGAAAACGTGAGTCAGGGATAAGAGGAGCGACAAGTGTAATAGTATCAAAAGAAAACGGGTGATCGGGAGTGCATATAGGGGAGGGAGAGCCAAGCATCAGTGCCAGCCTGGCTGGCTCACAGGTGCCACGTGTGTCTCACGCTCATCGGGATTATTATCTCTTCTGTCTGTGCCTTTATAGTCTAAAAGAAGTTTTTATTGCTATATCATGCTAGTTAAAATGAGTTACGGAGGGCGACTGACTGGCCCATTGTGTTCGTCTTGTTAATGTTCCGAACAGGTTTTGTGAAGAAGACATTATTTCGGTATACTGTGAAGTGTGAACTGAGATGTTAAATGTTACAAATAAGTCAGCTTATGAACTATGATTTTAATAATAATAAATAGCTCAGAAGATGTGACGTGACATGTGTAAATGTCTATCGACGTAATAGATAATGTGTTCTATTGACATTAATTAGGGGACTATGATTTCTGGGCAATTGTGGATGTTAAATATTTGTGTAAATATAAAGTTATATTATAACTGTAGTTAATCGGAATTACTTTGTATTTAATATAAATACAAATTTCTTCTTCTCTCTTCTTCTC
>WNWK01021328.1:0-34245 GCA_009830355.1 Cherax destructor | reverse complement strand
AAATCCCCCTTTGGGGGGAAATAAAAACCCGAGAATCACCCACCTTTTGGTCTTTTCCAAAAGAAGTTTCCCCACTTCACAAACCTGAAAAAAAACCCCTGGATATATACAAGTCTGCGTTTTTACACAAACATCTAAAACAACAACACAAAAATTCCCAAAAAATTGCCGGCCCCGCTGAATCCCCAAACAAAACCAAACCAAACCCCCCAGCAAAAAAAACCAGCCGGTTTTACGTTTCACCCGGACGTCAAGGGCCCTTCAGCAGTTAAGGTAAATTACCTCTAGTCGACTGTCAATCCCCAGGCAAAATATTTCTTGGGATTTTTTTGTAATTTTTTTGAAATATTTCCCTCTTGAAAAACCCAAAGGGTTTCGAAAAAAATTTTTTTTTATTTTTTTTATGAAGTTTTTATTTCCCCGGTAATTAATAAAAGATGATTTATATTTTTTTTTTATGTTTTGATTAAATTTATTTGAAGGTTCCTTTTATATTTTCGAAGTAGGCTAAGATTATTATTATAATAAAAAAGGAACGCTAAACCGACTAGGGTCAGCCAACACTGCAGGGAGGAAGTGATGGGTTTCAAGGGAAAAGGGTGGAGGTTAATAAAGGTCAAGGGGCTTTAGGAGTGCTAAAGGGAAAGGGTTATCAAAGTTTGTGTAATAAAACAAGTTTTGCCAAAAAATCGAGAAGGGAGGGGGCCCAAAAGGGGGGTCCGTCAGCAAGGAGGGGAAAAAAAAAGGGGTTTTGGGGCGGTGACGCGTCGGAGGAAAAAAGCTCCCCTGTTCCGTTGAAAAAAACAGGGCAGTCAATAGAAAATGGGGTATTGAAACAGAAAAACCCCCAAAAGTAGAACAAGACGCCCCCTGGCCTTCCCAATGAGCAAAAAATTTTAAAAACCATAAATTTTTAACCCTCAAAAGAAAATGGTGGTGGAGAGAGAACCCCTTTTGGTGTTGGGAGAGTCCACCAGGGGGTGTTTGGGGAAACAAATCCACTATGGTAAAAGGGGAATAGTCCCCTTTGGGGGGTGTTGGGAGTATAGTCCAATAAAGGGGTTTAAAAGAGTCCACTATGGTGGTGTTGGAAGATAGTCCACTTTCAATATTTAAAAAATTTTCCCTTATGGTGGGGTTTGGGGAAACGGTAATGGGTTTGGGGTGGTGGTGCTGTAGAGTATAGTCCACTATGGTGGTGCTGTAGAGTATAGTCCACTATGGTGGTGCTGTAGAGTATAGTCCACTATGGTGGTGCTGGAGAGTATAGTCCACTATGGGGGTGCTGGAGAGTGTAGTCCACTATGGTGGTGGTGCTGGAGATCATAGTCCACTATGGTGGTGGTGCTGAAGAGTTTAATCCACTAAGGTGGTGGTGTTGGAGAGTATAGTCCACTAAGGTGGTGGTGCTGGAGAGTATATCCACTAAGGTGGTGGTGCTGGAGATCATAGTCCACTATGGTGGTGGTGCTTGAGAGTATAGTCCACTATGGTGGTGCTGTAGAGTATAGTCCACTATGGTGGTGCTGTAGAGTATAGTCCACTATGGTGGTGCTGTAGAGTATAGTCCACTATGTTGGTGCTGTAGAGTATAGTCCACTATGGTGGTGCTGGAGAGTATAGTCCACTATGGTGGTGCTGTAGAGTATAGTCCACTATGGTGGTGCTGTAGAGTATAGTCCACTATGGTGGTGCTGTAGAGTATAGTCCACTATGGTGGTGCTGTAGAGTATAGTCCACTATGGTGGTGCTGTAGAGTATAGTCCACTATGGTGGTGCTGAGAGTATAGTCCACTATGGTGGTGCTGGAGAGTAAGTCCACTATGGTGGTGCTTAGAGTATAGTCCACTATGGTGGTGCTGTAGAGTATAGTCCACTATGGTGGTGCTGTAGAGTATAGTCCACTATGGTGGTGCTGTAGAGTATAGTCCACTATGGTGGTGCTGTAGAGTATAGTCCACTATGGTGGTGCTGGAGAGTATAGTCCACTATGGTGGTGCTGGAGAGTATAGTCCACTATGGTGGTGCTGGAGAGTATAGTCCACTATGGTGGTGCTGTAGAGTATAGTCCACTATGGTGGTGCTGTAGAGTATAGTCCACTATGGTGGTGCTGTAGAGTATAGTCCACTATGGTGGTGCTGTAGAGTATAGTCCACTATGGTGGTGCTGTAGAGTATAGTCCACTATGGTGGTGCTGGAGAGTATAGTCCACTATGGTGGTGCTGGAGAGTATAGTCCACTATGGTGGTGCTGTAGAGTATAGTCCACTATGGTGGTGCTGTAGAGTATAGTCCACTATGGTGGTGCTGTAGAGTATAGTCCACTATGGTGGTGCTGTAGAGATAGTCCACTATGGTGGTGCTGGAGAGTATAGTCCACTATGGTGGTGGTGCTTGAGAGTATAGTCCACTATGGTGGTGCTGGAGAGTATAGTCCACTATGGTGGTGCTGTAGAGTATAGTCCACTATGGTGGTGCTGTAGAGTATAGTCCACTATGGTGGTGCTGTAGAGTATAGTCCCTATGGTGGTGCTGTAGAGTATAGTCCACTATGGTGGTGCTGTAGAGTATAGTCCACTATGGTGGTGCTGTAGAGTATAGTCCACTATGGTGGTGCTGTAGAGTATAGTCCACTATGGTGGTGCTGTAGAGTATAGTCCACTATGGTGGTGCTGTAGAGTATAGTCCACTATGGTGGTGCTGGAGAGTATAGTCCACTATGGTGGTGCTGGAGAGTATAGTCCACTATGGTGGTGCTGTAGAGTATAGTCCACTATGGTGGTGCTGTAGAGTATAGTCCACTATGGTGGTGCTGTAGAGTATAGTCCACTATGGTGGTGCTGTAGAGTATAGTCCACTATGGTGGTGCTGAGAGTATAGTCCACTATGGTGGTGTGTAGAGTATAGTCCACTATGGTGGTGCTGTAGAGTATAGTCCACTATGGTGGTGCTGGAGTATAGTCCACTATGGTGGTGCTGTAGAGAATAGTGATTAAGAAGCCTAAGGTCTGATCATCACTACATTTACTTTGGTCCCTGATCATCACTACTTTACTGTTAAGTCTGATCATCACTAAATTTACTGTGGGTCCTGATATACACATTTATGTTAGGTCCTGATATCACTAACATTATGTTAGGTTCTTGATCACAACATTTATGTTAAGGTTCCTGATCATCACTAACATTTACTTTAAGTTCCTGATCATCACTAACATTTACTGTTGGTTCTGATCATCACTAACATTTACTGTTAAGGTCCTGATCATCACTAACATTTACTGTTAAGGTTCCTGATCATCACTAACATTTACTGTTAAGGTCCCTTGATCATCACTAACATTTACTGTTAAGGTTCCTGATCATCACTAACATTTACTGTTAAGGTTCCTTGATCATCACTAACATTTACTGTTAAGGTTCCCTGATCATCACTAACATTTACTGTTAAGGCCTGATCATCACTAACATTTACGTTAGGTTCCCTGATCATCACTACCATTTACTGTTAAGGTCCCTGATCATCACTAACATTTACTTTAAGGTTCCTGATCATCACTAACATTTACTGTTAAGTTCCTGATCATCACTAACATTTACTGTTAAGGTTCCCTGATCATCACTAACATTTACTGTTAAGGTTCCTGATCATCACTAACATTTACTGTTAAGGGTCCCTGATCATCACTAACATTTACTGTTAAGGTTCCCTGATCATCACTAACATTTACTGTTAAGGGTCCCTGATCATCACTAACATTTACTGTTAAGGTTCCCTGATCATCACTAACATTTACTGTTAAGGTTCCCTGATCATCACTAACATTTACTGTTAAGGTTCCCTGATCATCACTAACATTTACTGTTAAGGTTCCCTGATCATCACTAACATTTACTGTTAAGGGTCCCTGATCATCACTAACATTTACTGTTAAGGTCCCCTGATCATCACTAACATTTACTGTTAAGGTTCCTTGATCATCACTAACATTTACTGTTAAGGGTCCCTGATCATCACTAACATTTACTGTTAAGGTTCCCTGATCATCACTAACATTTACTGTTAAGGGTCCCTGATCATCACTAACATTTACTGTTAAGGTTCCCTGATCATCACTAACTTTTACTGTTAAGGTTCCCTGATCATCACTAACATTTACTGTTAAGGGTCCCTGATCATCACTAACATTTACTGTTAAGGGTCCCTGATCATCACTAACATTTACTGTTAAGGTCCCTGATCATCACTAACATTTACTGTTAAGGTTCCTGATCATCACTAACATTTACTGTTAAGGTTCCTGATCATCACTAACATTTACTGTTAAGGGTCCCTGATCATCACTAACATTTACTGTTAAGGTTCCCTGATCATCACTAACATTTACTGTTAAGGTTCCTTGATCATCACTAACATTTACTGTTAAGGGTCCCTGATCATCACTAACATTTACTGTTAAGGTTCCTTGATCATCACTAACATTTACTGTTAAGGGTCCCTGATCATCACTAACATTTACTGTTAAGGTTCCCTGATCATCACTAACATTTACTGTTAAGGGTCCCTGATCATCACTAACATTTACTGTTAAGGGTCCCTGATCATCACTAACATTTACTGTTAAGGTTCCCTGATCATCACTAACATTTACTGTTAAGGTTCCCTGATCATCACTAACATTTACGTTAAGGTTCCTGATCATCACTAACATTTACTGTTAAGGGTCCCTGATCATCACTAACATTTACTGTTAAGGTTCCTGATCATCACTAACATTTACTGTTAAGGGTCCTGATCATCACTAACATTTACTGTTAAGGGTCCCTGATCATCACTAACATTTACTGTTAAGGGTCCCTGATCATCACTAACATTTACTGTTAAGGTCCCTGATCATCACTAACATTTACGTTAAGGTTCCTGATCATCACTAACATTTACTGTTAAGGTTCCTGATCATCACTAACATTTACTGTTAAGGTTCCTGATCATCACTAACATTTACTGTTAAGGTTCCTGATCATCACTAACATTTACTGTTAAGGGTCCCTGATCATCACTAACATTTACTGTTAAGGTTCCTTGATCATCACTAACATTTACTGTTAAGGGTCCCTGATCATCACTAACATTTACTGTTAAGGTTCCCTGATCATCACTAACATTTACTGTTAAGGTTCCATGATCATCACTAACATTTACTGTTAAGGGTCCCTGATCATCACTAACATTTCCCTGTTAAGGTTCCTGATCATCCTAACATTTACTGTTAAGGGTCCCTGATCATCACTAACATTTACTGTTAAGGTTCCTGATCATCACTAACATTTACTGTTAAGGGTCCCTGATCATCACTAACATTTACTGTTAAGGGTCCCTGATCATCACTAACATTTACTGTTAAGGATCCCTGATCATCACTAACATTTACTGTTAAGGTTCCCTGATCATCACTAACATTTACTGTTAAGGTTCCCTGATCATCACTAACATTTACTGTTAAGGGTCCCTGATCATCACTAACATTTACTGTTAAGGTTCCCTGATCATCACTAACATTTACTGTTAAGGGTCCCTGATCATCACTAACATTTACTGTTAAGGGTCCCTGATCATCACTAACATTTACTGTTAAGGTTCCCTGATCATCACTAACATTTACTGTTAAGGGTCCCTGATCATCACTAACATTTACTGTTAAGGTTCCCTGATCATCACTAACATTTACTGTTAAGGGTCCCTGATCATCACTAACATTTACTGTTAAGGGTCCCTGATCATCTTCACTTAAGTTGGGTGGAATGGTCATCAGAGATAAAATCATTACTTTGTTCGAATGATTTTCCATAAATTAATGAATCTAAAAGAGCAAAACTTGTAATAAAAAAAATAGATTATTTGATATTTCGTCAATAAATACCTCTCAGAAGTTAGAGTTATATGCTTAAGTGAACACTACTTAATGCAAAAAAAATTAACCAAAATGAATTTGTCAGCACTTTCTCAACATTACAGCACTTTATCAAGTTGCATCCTAATACTTTACCCCAAAACTATCATTCAGTACCTTCAGGGGTGCTGGTTTATAGGTTTTAAATAATAATGACTACATGAGGGTCATTAAGGCTGCTTGTAATTAGTACAGCACCAGTCAACCATACTTAAATTCCTAAAACAGAGATGAATGTAAACTAAGTGTAAACATGCTGAGATGCACATCGCTTTAAGGGTACATTAACTGTTGCTCTTAAGGGTACATTAACTGTTGCTCTTAAGGGTACATTAACTGTTGCTCTTAAGGGTACATTAACTGTTGCTCTCAGTGTATACACAGAGGGTCATATATACTCCAGAATATATACAAAGTTGCCATCACTATGAACAAAATTTAATTATCATATAAAAATAATAAAATTAATGTTTCATCTGGTACACAAGGTCACGAATGTAGACTCGCAAACTCATAGTTTTAATTATTTTTTTTATTTATGCACAAAAAATATGTTTACAAAGGAATATTCAGGAAGCGTCCTTCAGCAATGAAATTAATAGTACCCACAGTTTACGTCATGAGACGCTAGTTAAGGGGTCAATGTCAAGCTTTATTATAAATATAATATATATAATAGTTGTTTGCAAGGGAAAGTTTTGGATACGAACCACCTATCCCGGACTACTAGTCACTAATCAATCTCACCACAGTTGAAAAGAGGTTCGAGTCCAGAGTGTTCCCCTTGCTATTGTAAAATTTCATCTTCTATGCATAATATATATATATATATATATATATATATATATATATATATATATATATATATATATATATATATATATATATTGGTAGAATTACTGACAATATGTTAGTAAAAGGACACAAATGCAACTAATGTGACATTTTATTAAAAAGCTCCTGGAGAGCGAAACGTTGCCACAATAAAATGTCACATTAGTTGCATTTGTGTCCTTTACTTAACATATATATATATATATATATATATATATATATATATATATATATATATATATATATATATATATATATATATATATATATATATATATATATATATATATATATATAGAGAGAGAGAGAGAGAGAGAGAGAGAGAGAGAGAGAGAGAGAGAGAGAGAGAGGAGAGAGAGATTGGACAAAATAACAAGATCATCTGCTGAGTGAACAATCGAATGCCTAAATAATCAATACAAATGTGTTATAGG
Source organism: Cherax destructor (assembly GCA_009830355.1). NCBI lineage: Eukaryota > Metazoa > Arthropoda > Malacostraca > Decapoda > Parastacidae > Cherax > Cherax destructor. The sequence continues at coordinate 27,026 of WNWK01021328.1, read as the reverse complement.
TCCCTTTTTGCTCTATCTTCCAAGACGATAATGCATCAATTCACACTGCTAGAGTTGTTCAGAACTGGCATGAAGAACATGAAAGTGAAGTCGAACACTTGGATTAGCCTCCATAATCGCCGGATCTAAATATTATTGAGCATCTGTAGGGTTAATTGGAACAGCAAATTTGTAACGATTTAGAGCAAAATCTGCTCCAAATCGTCGTCTTTGGACGATTTAGAGAATCAATTCCTCAACAAATTGGTGCTGTTATAGCTACAAATGAAAGTCCAAATCCACATTGAAAATAAATAATGTTATAGAACTAGGTGTTCATATTATTTTCTCCAACCCCTGTATACACACACACACACATATATATATACACACACACACATATATTATGTGTGTGAATTCACTCTGTCAGACACTGCAACACAATTGTATCTTGGTACAGAACAGAAAACACCTTGGACAACTTCCACTAGTGAGAATGGTTGGATCTGAGAGGGACGTGACCTCTCAATGATTACATTATTGCTTCTACTAGTGGCCTACATCTCACCTCCTGACAGTATATAAGACTCCATACTGTCACTTCAACTTCACATTGTTTCAGACTATGGAAAAAAAATACTCTTCTCCAGGCTGAGGGACTGACCACCTCACAACTAGATCTTCAAGGGTGATTGGACTGATTACATCGTCTTCACATCTCTTCTACTTCTACCAACTTTTCTGTACTCGACTGAAGAAGCCTACTGTGTAAGCGAAACGTTTCGAAATAAAGATACCTAACTGTTGCATATGTGTCTTACCTAAAAAAAAGTCTTTTAAATATTTTACATGTACTCTCGATAATTTATGTACAAAGCTGAACTAGAGACATTGTATACAAAAGCAAGGTAAATAATAATATTGTATAATGAGAGTCTAAGCCAAAACATAAGGAGAAAATAGCCTTTGATAAAAATGGTTAGAATATTCCCAAGAAGTCGGTAAAAACATTGCAATGCACATAAGGAACCAATCAATCAGGAAAATCCAGGGATATACACATTTCAATATAAAGACAGCAGGCTTTCCTGTATCAGAGAAACTTATGTTAATCTCTTCACTAGTATCACAAGACACTTGTGATTTATAAGATATTCTTCAGATAACTCTAACATTTATTAATTAAGAGGGTTATATTTTAGACCATTTAGATTATGAACTGTTTTTGTAGCCATCCTGCATTTCAGCATCTCATTTGAACAATGAAAACCAAACATTACCATCGCATTAACAGTGAATCCGCATATTCTGATCTAACTTGTAGGTCCTATCAATATATTGTCTCCTCCATCCACATACTGTTTCATCTGTTCAAAGAGGGTTTCCAAATTAAAACCAAAATATGGAGCTGTCTCAATATTACTTTTCAAAAGTGGGTTTATCTGAAAGTCACCAGTGTACCAGTACAATGCTTATTTTTTTGTATACAGCTGGGAAAGTATATGGATAAAATTTTCGTCCTCGCTGAGAGAACTTTGAGAGGACATAGGAAAAGACAATATTATCACAGGTCTGCTTTGCTAATGAGACACCAGCAGGAAGATCCACCTTGTGGCACTCAAGACCAGTGGCACAACCAAGGATGGGGGTGGGGAGAGATTAATGGGGCTGATGTTCCCCCTTCCTTCTCTGATGCAAACTGTTTATTGTTTTCAGTTAATGGCTAATTTTCACTGTATTATATTGCCCAGTGACAATGAAAACACAGTAGTTTAGGAAATTTCATATATACTGAAAATCATGTTAAAAAAAAAAACAGATATCTCCGATTTTATTTCATCATCTCGTGATTTTTAAGGTGTCAGATTGAAATCCTGGTTGTCCCATTGCTTGAAACTTCGAAGCTAGATGTGACAGCTAGACGGGAGTGTGTCGATGACAGAGTTAGCATCTATCGTACACCTGCACACCCTGTGACTGCTTTAAGGACAAATTCACACACATGATGTAGGTGAAATGATCAAATCTCGAAAACCATGTGTGATGCCCAATAAGTCTATAAATATAACCTCTTAATGGCAGACATGGGGGAGGAATGAGGTGCTGTCTTTTGTTCTGTTAATCAATCTAGAACAACATTCTTTGAGATAAACACCTCGAGGCTTCGAAACCTCGAGAACTTCATGGGTTTCTTTCCTTCCTCTTCTGCTGGTTATCTGTATAACCCCTGTGGTTTAGCGCTTCTATTTGATTATAATAATAATAATCTTCTGCTGGTGCTTCATTGGCGATATTCCAAAGAAGGTATTTATTTTTTAAATTATGTGCCTCTAAAAACTGATAACAATCTATTTGTCCTTAGAATCTGTAATGTAATGCATTTATTATCTATTCGGCTACTGACAGCCTCATCATAGACTGCACATGCACTCACAGACTCATCATAGGCTGCACATGCACTCACAGACTCATCATAGGCTGCACATGCACTCACACTCATCATAGGCTGCACATGCACTCACACTCATCATAGGCTGCACATGCACTCAAGCCTCATCATAGGCTGCACATGCATTCACACTCATCATAGACTGCACATGCACTCACAGACTCATCTTAGGCTGCACATGCACTCACAGACTACTCATAGGCTGCACATGGACTCACAGACTCATCATAGGTTGCACATGCACTCACAGACTCATCTTAGGCTGCACATGCACTCACAGACTCATCATAGGTTGCACATGCACTCACAGACTCATCTTAGGCTGCACATGCACTCACAGACTCATCATAGGCTGCACATGGACTCACAGACTCATCATAGGTTGCACATGCACTCACACTCATCATAGGCTGCACATGCACTCACAGACTCATCATAGGCTGCACATGCACTCACAGACTCATCTTAGGCTGCACATGCACTCACAGACTACTCATAGGCTGCACATGGACTCACAGACTCATCATAGGCTGCACATGCACTCACAGACTACTCATAGGCTGCACATGCACTCAGACTCATCATAAGCTGCACATGCACTCACACTCATCATAGGCTGCACATGCACTCACACTCATCATAGGCTGCACATGGACTCACAGACTCATCATAGGCTGCACATGCACTCACAGACTACTCATAGGCTGCACATGCACTCAGACTCATCATAAGCTGCACATGCACTCACACTCATCATAGGCTGCACATGCACTCACACTCATCATAGGCTGCACATGCACTCACAGCCTCATCATAGGCTGCACATGCACTCACACTCATCATAGACTGCACATGCACTCAGACTCATCATAGGCTGCACATGCACTCAAGCCTCATCATAGGCTGCACATGCACTCACACTCATAGGCTGCACATGCACTCACACTCATCATAGGCTGCACATGCACTCACATTCATCATAGGCTGCACATGCACTCAAGCCTCATCATAGGCTGCACATGCACTCACAGCCTCATCATAGGCTGCACATGCACTCACACTCATCATAGGCTGCACATGCACTCAGACTCATCATAGGCTGCACATGCACTCAAGCCTCATCATAGGCTGCACATGCACTCACACTCATAGGCTGCACATGCACTCACACTCATCATAGGCTGCACATGCACTCAGACTCATCATAGGCTGCACATGCACTCACACTCATCATAGGCTGCACATGCACTCACACTCATCATAGGCTGCACATGCACTCAGACTCATCATAGGCTGCACATGCACTCACACTCATCATAGGCTGCACATGCACTCACACTCATCATAGGCTGCACATGCACTCAGACTCATCATAAGCTGCACATGCACTCACACTCATCATAGGCTGCATATGCACTCACACTCATCATAGGCTGCACATGCACTCACAGACTCATCATAGGCTGCATATGCACTCACACTCATCATAGGCTGCACATGCCATGCACTCACAGGCTTTCATGGTAGAATTGCACATGTGATGTAACTGGTTTAGAAAACCGACAAATTGAAGAATGAGACACTAAAGATTCCCAAATATTGCACAACTGTTTCATTCTTCAGAGTTGCACATGCAAGCTCTAGCCATTATTTCTAGTTTCTTTCATAAAAAAAATAGAAGCATTCTTCGTGAATAGTTCATATATGAAGTTTCTAAATTTTGACACTTTGAACGAGAGGGTATTAGATACATTTTTAACACAGAAATTTCTGACATGAATATTTGTAAGACAAGTGAGTAGCCACAAGTTTAACAGTTTTTATTATGTTACATTCCTGTGACAGTCTACAGTGCAGGAAGGAATTTTATTCGCAAATATTTTTATTTCTTTACTAGTGTTCTGCTTTACTATCACTGACTATTTAACATAGCTGTAAGGCACATGAAGTTCCTCTTCAACGTCTCCAGAAAAAAATACTGCATTTCACACTACAGTTCTGCATGTATTGTTTTCAATTAGTTTGCAGTTAACCGGTAAAAAAATTTACTTCAGATGGCAATAAATTACTTACTGAATTTAATGAACACGGATTTACTCTAAAATTTTCCAGATTAAAACAACGTTAAGTATGGGTTGTATTCAACAGTTCTGGTTGTTAGCCAAAAACGCCTATTGCCTCGTTATAATAAAAATGTTGCTCAGTTCTCCGTCACCATTTCCATACAGAGGATCTAAACTGATTGTAGTCACTTCGAAAAACTAATATAGAATCAATAATAATACGGTCATATTTTTTTCTAATCTAGTAGTGTTTCTTGCTAACCAAACCACTATTTATATCAATTAGTTTTTTTATAACTTATTACCAGGTTAAGCATCAGTTGAATAGTGTCACATGCTAGTTTCTAATTTATCCGGTAGACACGGTGTTAACGTGAGCACAACACCAGACCTTAAAAAAAAAAATATTGAGAAGCTGCAGTGGGAAAAATATAGCTAACTTAATATCACGGGTCTAGTAGCGCGGAAACATTGTAATTAGTGAAAGAGTATGGCGTAGCCTGGCTAGGCTGTGGGTTTATGCTCTCAGGCTGGGTGGGGCCTTCAGCAATATCCGGCATTCTCCGAATTATAGTAACTCTTCCATCTATACCTGCAGCGTCCTCAGTGAAGTCCTTTACTCCTCCCGATAGCTGTTAACACCAGTGTAGGTTGTAGTGACACCCCCAGTGCACGGTGGCTGTCAGGCTTCTCACCCACAACCATCACACTGCTGCAGTCATGATACAATATTATGCATTATATTTATAAAAAAATATATATAATAATGACAAGATAAAAAATTATTATTTGGTCAAAGCTTTCCCCACATTCCGGTTAGAGTTTAACAAGCATGCACCAGGAGCCCAAATGAGGAACATTTTATGAAGATCGATTGAAATGTAACTTCTTCAGGTATCAGGATATTCCCTGCAACTCTGCAGCATTGAGCAACAAATATTATTAGAGAGCTTGCGATCAAAAATGTAATTTTCTACATTGAATATCATTGATATATCAAACACACAACTACCGTTCGAAATGACTTACCTAACTATAGTAACCAGTTACCCAATGCAGGGGTACCCTGTAAAGAAGCAACAGTTGAATTTGTACTAGGCCTCTAGAATTTATTTTACACTCTTCCAAAAGAGTAATCAGTTGCATTTATTGCGCTTCCATATTTATACTCTATGTCAACTATATAACGCACACACACACACACACACACGCACACATATTACAGATATTTAACAAATTCCAAGTGAAGAGGAGCCAGGCTTAAGAGTAACACTAAGGAAAATTGCGAGATAATGTAATGAAGTGAGCTGAGAAATGCTGCCATCTAAGGTGTTTATTTACATCTCAGATGCCATCCACAGCAGAGCAACTGGGACAAGTGTAGAATTTGACATAAAAAGAAAGTATTAGGTTAAGGTGTTTACTAATATGCAGTAAGTTTTAATTGAATATTTTGAAAATAGTCAGTATTAATCCTTCATATTACATTTTGAACTCAGTTGAAGGGAAGTGCAGGAACCCGCCAGAGGGCGCCCTTATCCGAGGCGGGTATCACATTTATTCTGCACTCACCTCCCCGACTGGGCCCTCATTTGTTTCAGCCTCGGCTGGTGCCTCTTCACCTGGTGCCTCTTCACCTGGTGCCTCTTCCGCGGCTACATCTTCTGCAGGGGCATCTACCGGTGCGTCTTCTGCCGGTGCGTCTTCTGCCGGTGTGTCTTCTGCTGGTGCGCCTTCTGCTGTTGCATCTTCTGCTGGTGTATCTTCTGCTGGCGCGTCTTCAGCAGGAGCATCCTCAGGAGGCGCGTCTTCCGCTGGTGCATCTTCTGCTGGTGCGTCTTCAGCTGGTGCGTTTTCAGCTGGTGCATCTTCTGCTGGCGCGTCTTCTGTTGGTGCGTCTTCTGCTGCTGCATCTTCTACCGGCGTATCATTTGCTGGTGCGTCATCTGCCGGTGCGTCTTCCACCACGGGGGGATCAGTAGTCTCTGCCACTTCCTCAGCACCATCACCCGCCTCTCTGGTCGAGTCAGTCTCCGGCTCCTTACCTTCTTTTTCAGTAGCAATGACATCCCCTACATTTTCCACTTCGTTTCCACCTTCGATGCCTCCTTCTTCCTCGTTCTCTGCCTTCATAGTCACAATGATAGTCTCGACATCAGTATGACCATTCCTTGTGGCCCAGGTCAGCAGATCCAGACTCTCTGGGCTGTTCTTGACTGGGATCATCAATCCTTCGTATTTTGCATTGGCCTAGAGAAAAGGGTAGCGGAGAGAACGTTAGAAAATAAGAGAAAATACGATAGATATATTAGGGAAGTGAACAGCGAGATGAAAAGACAAAGATACAAATATGTGAGTTAATGAGTGTAGGAAAATGTGAGGGGATTTGAAGGAGATTGCTAGGAGAAAACAGAAGCAATTTGGAACAGCACAACCAGCATAACCCGAACCAGCATGGTTTTAGAACCGGACGATCATGCCTGTCACAGCTGCTGAATCACCTGACAGAATTACAGAGGCGTTGGAAAGCGACCAAAACGCAGATGTGATATACACAGATTTTGCAAAGGCGTCTGACAAATGCAATCATTAAGTGAGAGTGCACAAAATAAGAGCCATAGGCATTACGGGAAAGGTAGGCAGATAGATTTTAGGGTTTCTAGCAGATAGATTTTAGGGTTTCTAACACAGAACACAAGTAGTAGTAAACAGAGCAAAATCCAGCATTAGCGAGGTAAAAAGCTCAGTTCTCCAAGGCACTATCCTGGCACCTCTGCTGTTTCTTATCCTCGTAGCATAGATAAAAACACCCGTCACAGTTTTGTATAGTCATTTGCACACTAAAATAAGCATGAAAGTTACTACGGTAGAAGACACTGAAAAACTACAGAGGGATATAAGCAGTGTTTTCCAGTGGGCAGTGGAGAACAACATGACGTTTAATGGTGATAAGTTCCAGCTGCTTAGGTATGGAAAGAATGAAGAAATCAAAAGGAACACTGTATACAAAACTCAAGAGGATCATCAAATAGAACGAAAGGAACACGTGAAAGACTTGGGAATAATTATGACAGCTGACCTTTCTTTCAAAGAACATAATAAGACAAAGCTCACGACAGCCAGGAGGATGACGGGGTGAGTATTGAGAACTTTCAAAACAAGGGAAATAATGCCAATGGTGACACTCTTCAAATCACTAGTGCTCCCTCGTTTGGAATATTGCTCATTGTTGACGGACCCGTTCAAGGCAGGAGAAATATCAGAGCTGGAACAAATACAGAGATCGTTTGCGGCCCGCACAGAGCCAGTAAAGCATTTAAATTATTGGGAACGCCTTAAAGCCCTGAACATGTACTCACTGGAGCGGAGGAGAGAGAGATACATGATAATATATACTTGGAAAGTACTCAAGGGCCTGGTCCCAAATCTGCACACTGCCATAACAACATACTGGAGCAAGAGAGATGGGAGGAAGTGCAGGGGTAATGTGGGCACAATAAGGGAACACTGTATTAGCATTCGTGGCTCCAGACTATTCAACATCTTACCAGAAGATATCAGAAACACTGCTGGAACAAGTTTAGAAGTCCTCTAGAGAAAACTGGACAAGTATCTTCACCAGGTGCCAGATCAACCAGGCTGTGATGGATATGTGACTCAGCAGGCCTCTAGCAGCAACAGCGTGGTTGACCAGGCAAACACCAAACGAGCCTGGCCAATGGCCGGGCTCCGAGAGTAGAAAGACTTTCGAAATTCATCAGAGTTATATCAAAGGCAAAGGTATATATCCCACCAATACCCCCCATCACATATTCCAGGAAACTTTCCGGTATCCACCACGTTTCTTTGGAGATCCATCAGGATCCACCAATAACAACTTTCACAGGTGACACATCAGAACCTGCCATAGGAAAATTACAAATACCTACCACCTCTTCAGGAAAACATATCGGTATCTACTACCTCTACAGAAGACTGATCAGTACCCACCATCACTTCAGAAAGGATTACCAGTACCCCCGACCTCCAAAGGCCATCCAGAGAGATGGCAATGCCCAAGAAACAGTAACTCCAGCTCTACTGGGACGAAACCTTAGAAGCTCCCGTAGCTAATGAACCTTTAGTATAATACGTGACTATATACTCATTGCCCTACTGAAGTCTCCCAGCTCAGGCTGAGGGATTTCGACACTATTACCTATTCCGTATGATGGAATATAACAAGGAAGTATAATTACCTTTAGTTCCCACTATGTATTCGTCATACATAATAGGGTAGCAGCACACTACTAATGTATCTAATTTTGATAAATAAAAGGTTGACTAGGGTCCAATGACCAGACAAAGGACAATTTTCCTCTGAAAGTAATTTGCGTTTTAGCAAAATAGGATAAGGTGCCCCAAAATGTGCGCGAATACATTTTAAGAGGGCAAAATGCTCTCAGAGCCCAATGAAGGTGTAAGTGGAGGAAACTCACAGGAAATTAAGTGAATGCCTTGAGCTAAGTTACCTTAGTAAAGTTTCAGTAAGTGTAACAAATTTTGTACTTGGAAATACACGTTTCTACTTAGTTACATAAATTTAAAACTGTTAAGGTCATTGTTGTCTAGAAATAGGAGTAATTGGTCACAAAACGCAGCTAGGAAACTGTCAAACAGTAATTGGTCACTAGACGCAGCTAGGAAAATGTCTGTTAAACAATAAGTGGGTGACAAATCCTTCCCTCTCTCTTTTCAACCAGAGTCGAACTCAGAGTACAGTGGACAAGAGAATTATCCCTCAGAATATATGGTGAATCTGACACCAGACGTAAGTGCCTTGACGAGGGCTACAAAGACTCAACCAATTTTCAGCAAAAGACAATCTCATTGGGATGGGAGGGAGGGAGAGAACAGGGACAGTATCGTAAGTATTGTTCAGCATATGCTGTAGCTTAAAGCAGGTTGCGTCATGACTTCTTGACCAACAGGTCAGGCGTCATGACGTGGGGAAAACCTCCACAGCCCCCTTGTGCACGGGATACATTATTTTTCTTTGTTAAGTCGAACACGTGAAATAATAGACCATATCAAATTCTAAATTATACTTACTCATAAATCATGGTTAACTTTCACAGTCCCCTGCAATCATCATGCAATCCTCGGAGGCAGATCACAGACCGCAGCTGTGTCCTGACTGCAGAATCTATCTACATTAGCATTAATATATTTCATATAGATTATAGATATATAATAGCGCAAAGGTTGCAACGGCCAGCACAACCAACACCACAGCAAAACTAACACCCTCCACCTTCCATCACCTCACTCAGGACAACCGTTGTCTCCCCAAGACATCCTCACCTGTCCCTGGAGACGTTAGGACACCCACCTGCAGAAGAGCGACGACGGCATCCACATTATCAGCTCTGGCCGCTATGACAAGTGGTGGCTCCATGTTGTTGGCTGTGGCGTCCACGCTCACACCAAGCTGTAGAGAGGCAGTTGTCATGTTGCTTTGGGATGTAGTTCTGTGGATGCTATTCTGGGTATATTATGGTGATGCTGTTCTGGGTATGTTATGAGGATGCTCTGTCTGGGAAAGTTATGCTGGTCTGGGAATGTTGTTCTGGGGATGCTGTCCTAGGAATGTTGTTCTGGGGATGCTGTTCTGGGGATGATGCTCTCATGATGCTTTTCTGTAGATGCTGTTCGGGGGATGATGTTCTAGGGATGCTGTTGTGGATGCTCTTCTAGGAGTGGTGTTGGGGGAATGTTTTTCTAGGAAGAAAAGCATTTTTGGCATCTTATGCCTTTTGCTACGTTATTCTGATTTTAATTTTTTAGACGATATTTTGGAGAAAAAAACTTCTCAAACACTATTCAGAGGAGATTTTTTTGTATCTGTGACTTCGTTTTAATTATTTTCTTTATAATGAGGAGGAAAACTTTATCCGACGTTATTCTAAGAAGAATTTTATTCTAACTGTATTCCAAAAAGTTTTTTCCTTACTCTTGGGGAGATTAAAATTTCGTGGCGTAACTCTGGGAAGAAAACATTTTTCTAGTGTTATTTTGGGAAGAAAAACTATTTTTTAAGACGTTATTCTGCGGAGGAAATGTTTTAGTGACATTATTTTGGGAAGTATATTATGGACGCTGCTAGAGAAAGACGGTCATCAGTGAAGACCCTAATAGATAACACTACTCCAATAGATAATAGAACTCAGTAGGACACGGATCGACATCAAGATTGAGACAGACAATACAGACGTACCTCAATGAGCTTGGCGAGTGCCTGGGCAGACTTGTTCTTGATGGCGAGTTTGAGAGGGGTAGAGCGATCATGGCTCACTATATCCAGCGGTGACCCATTCTGTGTAGAATAACCACAGTGTGGTTAAACTTTCCCTCAATAAAGATACCCAAGAGTTGCACATGTGTCTAATTTATCAAGATACAGACTAATTAAAATAATTAAACAATTCCAGTCAATCCTAAGTAATAAAGAAAGCAGTTAAAAAAAAAGACCGTGAAATGTATAAGCAACTTAAGTCATAATAACGCTGTATTAATGTTGGTAGAATTACCGACAATATGTTAGGTAAAAAACACGGCTTGATAAAGCTCCTGGAGAGCGAAACGTTGCCACAATAAAATGTCACATTAGTTGCACTTGTGTCCTTTTACCTAACATAATAAAGCTGATCTAGGAGTAAAAAACACGCCAAACTAACTTTTTGAAGCGCCATAAATATTGAATAACCTGAATAATGAATTGTGGAAAGTGCTATTCATCACAAGAGCAACACAAATCCTTGAATATCCGACAATAACGCCAAGCCCACATACAGGGAAGCATAATTTATTGATGGAAAAAAATACGGCTTTACTACCAGACTAGTATCGTAAGTAGAAAAGAAAAGCTACGTAGAAAGACTGCAGGAACTAGATGTTCAGACGGAGGAGGAGAGGAGGGGAGAAGGAATCATGACACAAGAATAGGAATGAAAGTATACTCTCGGTGTATATTTAGCGAGAGAGATGCTTCTCGGTGTATATTTAGCGAGAGAGATGCTTCTCGGTGTATATTTAGCGAGAGAGATGCTTCTCGGTGTATATTTAGCGAGAGAGATGCTTCTCGGTGTATATTTAGCGAGAGATATGCTTCTCGGTGTATATTTAGCGAGAGAGATGCTTCTCGGTGTATATTTAGCGAGAGATATGCTTCTCGGTGTATATTTAGCGAGATACTTCTCGGTGTATATAGTGTGTCCTCAATTTCACTTCATTGTTCATCTATTTGCATATGTATGTCGAGCAGTTGAGCCAAAGCTTGGCAACTTACGAGATTAATATATTTCATTTCTGATATATGATACAAATTAAAGTGGGCTGACCCTAATTACGCTGGTCAGGGTTAATATAAATCTGGCTACATAAATCTGATCATGATGAAGTGATGCGAGCTTTGCAGTAATATTCATCTCGACTTCACTATCAACCACATGTTCACTTAAGAACATCATTCATCTTCACTGTTCATCCCTGTGCATCTCCGCTTCGCATCATTCATCTTCACTGTTCATCCCTGTGCATCTCCGCTTCGCATCATTCATCTTCACTGTTCATCCCTGTGCATCTCCGCTTCGCATCATTCATCTTCACTGTTCATCCCTGTGCATCTCCGCTTCGCATCATTCATCTTCACTGTTCATCCCTGTGCATCTCCGCTTCGCATCATTCATCTTCACTGTTCATCCCTGTGCATCTCCGCTTCGCATCATTCATCTTCACTGTTCATCCCTGTGCATCTCCGCTTCGCATCATTCATCTTCACTGTTCATCCCTGTGCATCTCCGCTTCGCATCATTCATCTTCACTGTTCATCCCTGTGCATCTCCGCTTCGCATCATTCATCTTCACTGTTCATCCCTGTGCATCTCCGCTTCGCATCATTCATCTTCACTGTTCATCCCTGTGCATCTCCGCTTCGCATCATTCATCTTCACTGTTCATCCCTGTGCATCTCCGCTTCGCATCATTCATCTTCACTGTTCATCCCTGTGCATCTCCGCTTCGCATCATTCATCTTCACTGTTCATCCCTGTGCATCTCCGCTTCGCATCATTCATCTTCACTGTTCATCCCTGTGCATCTCCGCTTCGCATCATCCATTTTCACTACTTAACTCTATATCTTCACTTGCAGTACTATTAACCATCGTTACTTAGTTCTTAATGATCCGATTCTGCTCGGGTTAATAATAAAGTCAAATTAAGTATTTGTACACATAATCAACATGCAGAAGGACGTTTATTAGTAAGGTTGAAAGATTAATACATCCATGTTGATCTTGATCGAATATGTTGGAATATCAACAGTGACCTCTCCTTGCGGGAAGAAGAATATACAGACCCAGCACAGCTGAAACCTTCCACGTGCAATACGTTGGAGATGTAAAATGCAACCTAGATGGATTCAGAAATTTCTGCTGTTTAAGTCACAGACAGACAGACACACACACACACACACACACACACACACACACACACACACACACACACATTTTCTTGGACTGCAGGAAGGCCTTTGACACAGTTCCTCACATGAGATTAGTAAAAAAGATGGAAGACCAAGCGTGTATAACAGGAAGGGCACTGGAATGGATCAGGGAATACCTCACAGGGAGGCAACAACGGGTCATGGTGCGTGATGAGGTATCACAGTGGGCGCCTGTGACGAGCGGTGTACCGCAGGGGTCAGTCCTAGGACCAGTACTATTCTTGCTATATGTGAATGACATGACGGATGGGATAGACTCAGAAGTGTCTCTTTTCGCAGATGATGTGAAATTAATGAGGAGAATCACATCGGATGAAGACCAAGCAGGACTTCAAAGTGACCTGGACAAGCTTGACATCTGGTCTAGCAACTGGCTTCTCGAATTTAACCCCACCAAATGCAAAGTCATGAAGATCGGAGAAGGGCAAAGAAGACCGCTGACAGAGTACAGGCTAGGTGGACAAAGGCTACAAACCTCATCAAAGGAGAAAGACCTTGGGGTGAGTATAACACCAAGCACGTCTCCGGAAGCACACATCAACCAGATAACCGCGGCAGCATATGGGCGACTGGCAAACCTAAGATTAGCGTTCCGTTACCTTAACAAGGAATCGTTCAAGACACTGTATACCGTATACGTCAGGCCCATACTAGAGTATGCAGCACCAGTCTGGAACCCACACCTGGTCAAGCACGTCAAGAAACTAGAGAAAGTGCAAAGGTTTGCGACAAGGTTAGTTCCACAACTCAGGGGTCTGTCTTATGAAGAAAGGTTGAGGGAAATAGGACTAACAACACTGGAGGAAAGAAGGGTCAGAGGAGACATGATAACGACATACAAAATACTGCGGGGAATTGACAAGGTAGATAGTGACAGGTTGTTTCAGAGAGGGAACACAGAAACAAGGGGACACAACTGGAAGCTGAAGACTCAGATGAGTCAAAGGGATGTCAGGAAACATTTCTTCAGCCACAGAGTAGTCAGGAAGTGGAATGGACTAGAGAAAGATATAGTGGAGGCAGGAACCATACATAGTTTTAAGACAAGGTATGATAAAGCTCATGGAGCAGGGAGAGCAGAGACCCAGTAGCAGACAGCGAAGAGGCGGGGCCAGGAGCTGAGTCTCGACCCCTGCAACCACAATTAGGTGAGTACAATTAGGTGAGTACACACACACACACACACACATACAACAGGCCTAGTGTCTAATCGACATGTGCCTAGGACAAACTGGTAACTAACTACAATTATGCCCCCTCTATCACTACATAAGCCTCGGTAAATTTTCTTCCAAGACTGCAGGCACTGATGGCTCATGCCTGCAACAATCCTGCCTGTCACAGTCATGAGCCTAAACAAAACCCACAGCTCGTTCTGTGATTGGCCAGTCTCATGCCCAGAGTGCCCTACAGTGACACCGGAGTTCCTTTGTAATGTCCCTTTGCTATCTCAAAGTAATGCACTGGAGATTTTTTCCATAATTACATTAAATTTTTAATAAAATAATTTTATATGCAGTTATGCTTCTTCACGTGGGAAGTGTAAACACGGAAATGGAGAGTATGAACAAAGAAGAGGGGAATGTGAACACAGAAGAGGGGAGTGTCAACATAGAAGAAAGGAGTGTGAACAGGAAAGTGGGGAGTGTGAACATAGAAGTGCGAGTACGAGAGTATAGTGTGAGTTAGAAGCACAAGGGGAGCAATTGAGAGAGACAGAAAGACAGACAGACAGAGAGACAGACTTACTTGCACTAGGGCGGCAATAGCGTCGGGTTGGTCATATTTGGCAGCAATATGGAGAGGCACAAGTCCGCGACTGTCCAGCTCCTGGTGTCTGGCTCCGGCCTGAGGAAGACCAACGGTTAAGATTCACCATTCATTACAGACATCAACAAAGATAAAAGCTTTTTACCCGCAGTGTAAACTGTAGAATGTAGTGACGAGTCGTTACATTACTGTGATCTTGACTCACCTCTGATTGAATGACAGATTATGAATACATCTTTCATTACGCAAATAACCCGCACATAGAATAAACAAACTTATGGCGACGTTTCGGTCCGACTTGGACCATTAACTAGTCACACACTAACCATTAACGTGTGACTAGTTCATGGTCCAAGTCGGACCGAAACGTCGTCATAAGTTTCTTTCTCCTATGCACGGGTTATGTGTGTATTGTTCCAGTCAGGATATTGTGCCTTTTATTCTTTCCATCTCTCATTGTACTACACATACGTAAACTAGATTGATACAACTAGGTGAAGTTGTATTTATTCTCTGGAAAGATAATTTTTCTCGTGCGCAGATTCAAGCTTAAAAATATTTGATTACCAGTCTGGCGCAAGAGATCCTACCAGCGAAATATGTTTTGGTTGTTGTGCGTTCAAAAACAGGTATTCTCCGTATGCAGTAATGCCAGGCCCTGGATCGGAACCCACACAACCTCACAAGAAGCAGAGGAAACAGTACAGATTGGTCCACCACCCCCAAAAAGACCGGAAGATGATCAATGCCTTGAAGAGGCCAAGGAGCTTTAGCTTAACGCTGAAGAGATTTATTAGCTGTAGCTTAACACGCTTAAGTGGCCCAGAGAACTGGGCTACTTAACTCTTGAACTTAACTCTCTCAAACACTTCTAAAATTTGAGATCAATTAAACGAAGATACTTACTATTTGAGGACCTTCCTACTTTTCCTCTGTTTTATTACTTAATTCTTAACTGTCATATTCTTTTGTGAGAGTACAGTACGTGGTTTTTACCCTTGTGTTCAAAGAGGCCAAGGAGCTGCAATACAACACAGTAAAGAGGCCCTGGAGCTGTAACTCGATCCACTTAAAAACCATGAAAAATTTAACTCAATGGAATGAAGCATTGTGAATCTATCCTCAAGTCTCTTTAAGAGGGCCGAGTGCTGTAGCTCAACGCTCGCCCAGGAGTTGTTGAAACTCAATTTTGACATTTCAATAAAGCATTGTGAAAATATCCCCAAGAGTCCCAGAGAGACCCAAGAGTTGTACCTCTACCGTCAAGAAGCTCATGATGAAGAATTCAACCCTCTTTATCATGACTAAAATTTGAGAGGATATGCTAGAGGGGATCTGCTAGAGGGGATCTGCTAGAGAGGATATGCTAGAGGGGATGCGCTAGAGGAACACGCACTACGTTCAGTTCAGTTCAGACTCTCAGGTAAGGGCTTAATTCTTTAACCAGATATGTGTTATAAGCTGCAATTATAGTCTTTAAAAAGTTAAGGAAATGGCACACAATATTTACATGGTATAGACTTAAAGCATTATAGTATACCATTGAAATTTCAAGCTTTTTTTGTATTTAAATAAGATATCAAAATGTAAAAATCATTATTAAGAAATAAAAATAATAAGGTTATTAATATATAATAGTTTATGCAGGCTTTCCCATGTGAAGAAAACAATAACAAAATTATTATATACTATTGCTAGCTAAGTATTCAATAAGTGAAAAAAAATGAAATGAATTTACTGAAGCGTTTGGATTAGGTCTGCTAAAACACACACACACACACACACACACACACACACACACACACACACACACACTATATACAAAGTAATTCGAAGTAAATTTTGCAGTGAAATTTACAAATTGACACAAATTGACACCTACACAGACTAATTCTTTCCTTTAAGTAAGATACACTAACAATGAAAGTTTGAAGGCAATCAGAATTCTGAAGATATTGCCACGAAACTTGGAGGAAGATCGAATAAAAAAGAGATACCACAACTAACATTTATGAAGGGATTCAGGGTTAGCCGGATTTGAGTCCTGGAGGTATGAAGTGCAGTGCCTGCAGTCGGGTGGGGATGTTACAATCCTGGAGGTGGGAAGTGCAGTGCCTGCAGTCGAGTGGGAATGTTAGTCCTGGAGGTGGGAAGTGCAGTGCCTGTACTTTGAAGGATGGATGGGGATGTTAGGGAAAAGGACACAGATGCAATTAATGTGACATTGTGGCAACGTTTCGCTCTCCATAAGATTTGTCACAGTCCTGGAGGTGGAAAGTACAGTGCCTGCACTCTAAAGCACTGGTGGGGATGTCATAGTCCTGGAGGTGGAAAGTACAGTGCCTGAACTCTAAAGCACTGGTGAGGATGTCACAGTCCTGGACGTGGAAAATACAGTGCCTGCACCCTGAAGGACACGGGAAGGATGTTACAGTCCTGGAGGTGGGAAGTACAGTACCTGCATTCTGAAGGACTGGTAGGGATGTTACAGTCCTGAAGGTGACATCTGAAGTGTTATGTCTGCGAGTTTCTAACAAGAGAGTTATTTAGTGAATGATGGTGAATATTTCCACTTTCAGATGAGCATACCTCGCTGGAAAACGGTCGTGTTTGATAAAAAATGAAAATGGTGATCCCTTTCGAGGGATACCTAATTATCGTTTACTATACTTATATCACTCTTCGTGAGTATGAGGACTGTTTTCCCTGGAGTATTTTGTTGGAAGACAGAAGGAAAAGTTGGGAGAGAGGGAGACGGAGGGGAGGGGGGAGGAAGACTACCACCAACACTACTACCTCACAACCAGGAACACACAAGTACTACCACCAACACTACCACCTCACACCCAGAAACACACAAGTACTACCACCAACACTACCACCTCACAACCAGGAACACACAAGTACTACCACCAACACTACCACCTCACACCCAGGAACACACAAGTACTACCACCTCACAAGCACTACCACCACTACCACCTCACAACCAGAAACACAGTAGCACTACCACCTCACAACCAGGAACACACTAGCACTACCACCAACACTACCACCTCAGAACCAGGAACACACTAGCACTACCACTACCATCTCACAACCAGGAACACACTAGCACTACCAGCAACACTACCACCTCAGAACCAGGAACACACTAGCAACACCACTACCATCTCACAACCAGGAACACACTAGCACTACCACCAACACTACCACCTCACGACCAGAAACCCTTTGGCACTAGCACCCCAACCACCACCTCACAACAAGGAAACCCATTGGCACTACCACCCCAACCACCACCTCACAACCAGGAACACGCTAGCACTACCACCAGCACCACCAGTATACACCAACGTACACACGAACACTAACATCGTGAATGAATGACGTCAAAGCGAGTGTGGAACAGTAGGTAAAAATCAATATTTACAAACAATGCCTCACGGTTGCCTAGTGACAGGCGAAAGAATACTCCTATTACTTATGTTCTCTTATTCTCTTGTGGAAACAGCACATTCGAAGAATGCTCTCACACCAATAAAAGAAAAACTGCCGTTAGGAATATGTGGGGTGACACGTGTGTATTAAAGAGGTTATATGAAATGTTACCAACCAAGTTTGCACATCAACAAAACTTTAAACCAACACATTATTAAACATCACAACTCTTGTTAACAGATTTCAATCCTTGATAAATCATCACAACCCTTGTTAAATCATCACAACCCTTGTTAAACCATCACAACCCTTGTTAAACCATCACAACCCTTGTTAAACCAGAAAAATAAAAAACAGAACTTGACTTTCACACTTAAGTTGGAGAGACTTTGGGTACACATGACCTAGTTTATCAACACTTCAGGTAGTGTCTCCTCGGTTGGAAGATGAAATTTTTTAAACAATTTCAACAGCAATATATTACCTTTGTAAATAATTAAAGTAAAGTGTAAATAATTTACGTAGTTTTGCGTAAATTGCATAAATATCCTCACAATGCAATGCGTATTTAATAAAATTTGAGTTTCAAACTATACTTTTATTACATAAAATATATAGCCTAACTATTAATTCATAGAGCTGGTCGCATGTATAGTACACTCAACGGCTCTTGACATTAAAAAAAATAATGGTTACAATTATAATCTTAATTTTTAAACGGGGAGGACGGGTAAGCCAGTGGAAGGCCTCGGTCAGATGACCAAAAGCTCCCGTGGCGGGTCATCATATGACTAAGACCCGAGTCAGGAAAAAATTGTCCTGTTTCCTGACCCATCTTACCTAAGCTATCTTGAAATTAATTAGTGAAAATGGCATTTCAGTAAAGTACAGAAAATTCTTCTCGTGAGCTGAATTTCAGAGTTCATAACTAAAAAGATACGTTCCCTAGTAATGGTGAAACAAAGAATGATATGAGACACCATCAAGTTACTGTAAGTCTTGAACTACGAGAACGCAGCCCTGGATGAAACTTTTCCTTAAACACGAAGAATTAACACACAATGTTTCCAAGATAACATATAACCATAAATGAGATAAATAAATGAGAAACAATGTTGCAGCCATCTCCTTAATGACCACATTAACATTCGAAAGCTGTTGTTTAGTAGACGGGGTCCCTGGTTATAGTAAAGGCTAATTACCGAAACTTTGCTCTACATCAATAATAACAATAATAATAATCCCATTTAATCGTATCATATAAATTGAACTGCTGCAGCTAAAAAAAAAAAAAAAAAGAATCGAATGTTAAGAAAATTTTGACAGAGTGATTTTTGTCCAGCCGGACTAGGATCTACTCGACAACTGGCCGGCTAATTAGGTTCTTTGAGGATATAGTTTTATTGTAGGTAAACAGTGCACATTGTATATAAAAGCATGCAATGTTTATAGAGGTGCAGTGTATGTATTTACATACGTTGTTTATGCAGTTTATACACGGTAAAATAGCAATCATAGGTATGAGGTTCATAAATGGTAGGTTGTTGACCCTTGCCATGGATATCACGAATATTATGCATCCAACACAAAGCACTATTATCTTATTTATTCTGTTTTTTACTGTTTTTACTAAAAATATGTATTAGAATAAGTGATAATCTCTATACTAAATGTAAACACAATACAAGATTAAATAACTAGAAAGAAAAAGGGGGTGAAATATTCTTTGTGGTACCTTAAAATTCCACAGATATTTCTGATGGAATAAAATCGACGGTGGTTATTAGTTTGGAAACAAAACAGTTTCTCCTGATCCGGAGAGATGACTCTTAGTGGCTAGGCATCCGCAATTTACGATTCTTTTGATTAAATAAAAGCTTGATAAAACTGGTGTCAGAAAGTGATAATATATCTAAATTTTCGCATTTTCTTTAGGCCCTTAGATGCAAGAGAAATTTTGATAAGCTACAAATAATGTTTCAACTTTGAAAAGGCGATAATTTGGGATTTTCACATCACTTCTGGCCCTGAAAACTGAATGGACCGGAACATCATGTGGAAGCAAAACATAACATACTATTTTAGCAGCTTCAGATAGTAGAGCAAGTCAACATGTGTCATCAGAAAGTGTCACCAGCATATGCCAACACCATCGACAACTTGTGTGAGAAGTACATGTAAACAGAAGTGTAGACAGCTCATGACAATAGCATGTGTCAACAGCAACTACCCACCTTGATGAGTGCGTTGATAGCATCAGCGTTGCCCATCTTGGCAGCCATGTGAAGAGCAGTGTAGTCATACCCGGTTTCAGGGTCCCTGAAACGCTTGTTAACGTTGGCCTGGGTCAGGGCTCTTTCCAGGGCCTCGGTGTCACTCTTCTGGACGGCGAATTGTAGGGCTTCATCAGGGTTAGTCTGATGAATACAAGTATGGGTTTAGTGTGGGTTTATGTGATGGTGGATGCTGGATGTGAAGGAACGTGATGGTGGATGCTGGATGTGAGGGAACGTGATGGTGGAAGCTGGATGTGAAGGAACGTGATGGTGGATGCTGGATGTGAAGGAACGTGATGGTGGATGCTGGATGTGAGGGAACGTGATGGTGGAAGCTGGATGTGAGGGAACGTGATGGTGGATGCTGGATGTGAGGGAACGTGATGGTGATAAGAACATAAGAAAGGAGGAACACTGCAGCAGGCCTGTTGGCCCATACTAGGCAAGTCCTTCACATTCCATCCCACTAACAAGATATTTGTTCAACCCAATCTTAAATGCTACCTAAGAAATAAGCTTTGATAATTCTATTTACTCATGTGCAATTCCCACTCAAATCCAACCCCTCTCAATCATGAATTTATCCAACCTAAATTTGAAACTACCCAAGGTCCTAGCTTCAATAACCCTACTAGGCAGACTGTTCCACTCATCAACGACCCTATTTCCAAACCAATACTTTCCTATACCCTTTCTAAATCTAAACTTATCTAATTTGAATACATTATTGCGGGTTCTCTCTTGGAAAGATATTCTCAAGACCTTATTTATATCCCCTTTCTTAATACCCATTTTCCACTTGTATACCTCGATCATGTCTCCCCTCATTCTTCGTCTTACAAGTGAATGTAATTTTAGGGTCTTCAATCTTTCTTCATACGGAAGACCAGAACTGAGCTGCGTAATCTAGGTGAGGCCTTACTAACGATGTATAAAGCTGTAATATAACCTCTGGACTTCTGTTGCTTACACTTCTTGATATAAATCCCAGTAATCTGTTTGCCTTATTACGTACGCTAAGGCATTGCTGTCTTGGTTTAAGGTTGCTGCTTACCATAACCCCCAAGTCCTTTTCGCAATCTGTATGGCTAAGTTCTACATTATTTAACTTATAAGTGCTTGGGTTATGGACACTCCCAAGCTTCAGAACCTTGCATTTATCTACATTGAACTGCATCTGCCCCTTTTCTGACCAGGAATTGAGTCTGTCTAAATCCTCCTGAAGTTCCCTGACATCTACGTTAGAATCAATTATCCTACCTATCTTCGTGTCATCGGCGAATTTGCTCATATCACTAGTAATTCCCTCATCAAGGTGGATGCTGGATGTAAGGGAACGTGATGATGGATGCTGGATGTGAGGGAACGTGATGGTGGATGCTGAATGTGAGGGAACGTGATGGTGGATGCTGGATGTAAGGGAACGTGATGGTGGATGCTGGATGTGAGGGAACGTGATGGTGGATGCTGGATGTGAGGAACGTGATGGTGGATGCTGGATGTGAGGGAACGTGATGGTGGATGCTGGATGTGAGGGAACGTGATGGTGGATGCTGGATGTAAGGGAACGTGATGGTGGATGCTGGATGTGAGGGAACGTGATGGTGGATGCTGGATGTGAGGGAACGTGATGGTGGATGCTGGATGTGAGGGAACGTGATGGTGGATGCTGGATGTAAGGGAACGTGATGGTGGATGCTGGATGTGAGGGAACGTGATGGTGGATGCTGGATGTAAGGGAACGTGATGGTGGATGCTGGATGTAAGGGAACGTGATGGTGGATGCTGGATGTAAGGGAACGTGATTGTGGATGCTGGATATGATGTGAGGGAAAATGGTGGTTTGTGTGATATCAGAGTAGCGTCCTAATGTGAGGGGAAAGGTGGTGGTTTATATGAAGATGGATGATGGCTTAGTGTGATGACGGGTGGTGTCCTAGTGTGTGTGGGAGAGTGGTGGCTTATCCTAAGTTATGGATATGGATTACTGTGAAGATTAGTAATGGCTTAATTATAGTAAGTTTATGAAGAATAGTTGGGACTTTGTGGGAAATGACTGCCACCTGATACAGCTTCCCAGCATTAGAAAATCGAGAAGTTAAGTATAGTTAAGTTCAGTAGTTCAAAGACCAACTACTGAAAATTGAGTGTTATCGTGAAAACAATCCCGGTACCAAGTATCCTATTACATGATGACTTTAATTTATGACATCTAAATTTCAGGAATGTAGCTGGTAGTGTAGCAGAGAGAACTATCGAAGAAAGTTTGAGTTTGAATGAATAGTCTCATACAATCTAACTATTAAGCCTCTGCAATAAAATAAACTTGAGCCAACAGAGAGTAAAGCCAGACTAGGATATATCCTTGACCTTATTTTCACGAATAATGATTCTCTGGCTCGGGATATAATGATGAGGACAGCAAATTCAAGCCACAATCTAAGAGGTTCAGACCTGTACATAGAACGGTTTCGAACAGCGAACCATGATCAGTCATACGGGAGAATTCAACAAATTAAACTTCAACAATAAGAGCATCAGTTAGGACTTAATCAATCGTGACTTTGCTGAAATTTGCATTGAAGACATGATTAACATGACTCTGAACTAATACTTCGGAAGACATGATTAACATGACTCTGAACTAATACTTCGGAAGACATGATTAACATGACTCTGAACTAATACTTCGGAAGACATGATTAACATGACTCTGAACTAATACTTCGGAAGACATGATTAACATGACTCTGAACTAATACTTCGGAAGACATGATTAACATGACTCTGAACTAATACTTCGGAAGGGTGAGGTCACTGGCACCTGATGTATGGTCCAGACACATACCTCTACGACAAAGAAAAAGATGATGCAAATTAGAAAGAGAGAGAGAGAGAGAGAGAGAGAGAGAGATTCCTTGTAATGGATAGTAGAGCTTCTCTACTATCCATAAGAGCTATTAATAAAACTAGAAGAAATCCTAAAAAAAATTATTCATATGCCAAAGTCAGGACGAAAACCGCATATAGTATTGGGCTCGTACTTAAAGATGGAATGTACATGGATGATACTAAAGAAATTAATTAGATACTGAAGTAACAATACGACTTTGTATTCAGTGAGCCATTAATCATTCTAAAGATTGATGACCCAAATTAGTTCATGAATGAGACTCAAAACCACTGTGATATTCACAGTGATGAATATCAACACTGATCCTCTCTGCCCTAGGCCCTGACTTATAGAATGCCATATTGCATGAACCCACTATCATGTGTCTTACATATTCTTTGAAGAAGGGACCTAGACATAGGTGTCATTCCAAAGTGACTAAATTCATCTACAAACCTGGCAGCAAAGCAATTGCAAAAAAAAAAAATTGTATACCGAGTGTGCCAACATCTCATATTATCAAAATCTGAGTGAGTGGAAGTTTAGTGATTTAGTATGAGGGAGTGTGGTGAAGTGTGAGTGTAGTGGTTTAGTATGAGGGAGTGTGATGGTTTTGTGTGAATTTGTAATGTTGTGTTGTACAAGAATGGTATACAATACCGACGAGATGAAATTGAGATATGTGCAACATTTGGGTATCTATTGTAGACGTTTCGCCATCCAGTGGCTTTATCAATACAGATTCTAGGACATAATATGAAGACAGTAGAACTATATACAAAAGATGAGGTAATCAGTCCCTCAGCCTTGGAGTTGGTGTGAAGAGCACCGTAGTCGTGAGATACTGACTGGTGTTTTGGTATCAGATAACAAGGTGGACCCCTAAAAAAAAGGGAAGGACTCGCCTAGTTTGGCCAGTAGGCCTACTGTAGTGTTCCTCCATTCTGATGTTCTTATATTAAACCTTCTCTAGAGTCCTTTTCCTTTTATGAGAGATTCACAGCTTCATGGGCAGTCTTTGTCATATGACCAGCAATAAACCTTCATATTGTATAACAACGGAATTTAAAATAATTATCTCACATCAATATGTTCAGATCAAAATTAAGGCTACTTACAGGAACTGGTACGCTGCCTGCAGCCTCAGCACTGAGACCGCACCCCATGTTGCTGATCTTGCCAAGTCTTTGCTTGATTAATATTAGGTTGTGTAATGCAATCAGTAGCTGAAGCTTCTAATGTTATGGAAGCATCATCAACCCATGCTTTGTTTGTGTGGAGAAGCCTTAGAGACAAGGACAGGACAGCAACACTGGTCTTGACAAGATGTACCACAGGGCAGCAACACTGGTCTTGACAAGATGTACCACAGGGCAGCAACACTGGTCTTAACAAGATGTACCGCAGGGCAGCAACACTGGTCTTGACAAGATGTACCACAGGGCAGCAACACTGGTCTTAACAAGATGTACCGCAGGGCAGCAACACTGGTCTTGACAAGATGTACCGCAGGGCAGCAACACTGGTCTTGACAAGATGTACCACAGGGCAGCAACACTGGTCTTAACAAGATGTACCGCAGGGCAGCAACACTGGTCTTGACAAGATGTACCGCAGGGCAGCAACACTGGTCTTTACAAGATGTACCGCAGGGCAGCAACACTGGTCTTTACAAGATGATGTACCACAGAGCAGCAACACTGAGCGTCACCACAGGTTAGGGTAACACATGTCCTCTCACAAGAAGGAAGGTGTACCACAGAGAAGGACAGTGACACACACCTTCACAAGAGGGAAGATGTACCATAGTACAGCACGGTGACATCGCCACAAATGGGAAGACTCCTTGCCTTGTTTATATCTGTGGGATAAAATAATATACGTTAGTCGACTAACACAATACTAGTGGGTAATCGAATCTTGATACAAATTTTTTTAAATAATTTTATTTGCTTAGCCATTTATTCAGAAGTATCCTTATGTTCCAATTGTTCATTCTCTCCGTTGTTTTATACCTTACCTTTGATATACCTTTGAAGAGTTTCGAAAGTTTAGCTACTCCCAACAACTAACCAGTTTCGAGAAAAGTATTTTTTGAAGGTGAAATACTTTTGTGAAGAAAACACGTGTAGAAAAAACATTTCGGTAACTTTTCAATCAGTTAAGATAGGTTATAAAATCATAGAAATGATACAAATGGCAGGCATGTACGTGCTGGCAGGAGACGAAGGGGTGAGGTGAGTGAAATCTGTGGAGTGTGATGAATCGTAGTCTGTAAAACACTGCAAGAGGTACACTGGACTATGTTGAAAAACTGTCTGGGTTTTGGACAATGTGTTTATAGACAAGGGAATTGGAGAGGTACAAGTTAATGGTTTGGTCAGTAGGGAAGTGCGAATGGGGAAGGGTCTGTGGCACGGATGCCCCTTGTCGCAGATCCTTTTTGCGTGTCTGCAGAACCCTCTATATAGTTTGATAAAGGTAGGGGTATGGGAGTGACCAGAGGGTATTGAGCAAGAGGGTGGGATAGTATTGATAAGGAATGAGGAAGGGCTGTGCTGTGTGGGTAGGATTATAGAAGTTTTTGGCAAGGCAATGGGTTGGCCATTAATATGGCAAAGTCTAAGTTGTTGGAGGTGGGATCTTGGATGGGGGGGTGGCATGGAGATGAGGTGTGGATGGCCGGTTGTCGAGAGGGTCATGATTTGTGGAGTGTTTTTTATGAATGATGTCAGTGAGGCACGGAGAGTGAATGCTGAAGAGATTGTAAGTGGGGCATTACGAAGGATGGGAGGGTGGAGGATGAGGAAACTAACCCTCCAGCAGAGTGTAGTTGTGGTCAATGCATTAGTCTATAGCAAGTTATGGCATGTGGCTGTTGTGTTTCCTGTGTTAAGTGAGGATGTGATTGAATTGGAGAGGAAGGTTCTAAGGTATGTGTGGGGTTTTGGGAAACCTTGGATACAGAAAGAAGTTGTCATGAAAAGGAGGGGGGACTGGGGCTTATAAATATACGGAGTCAGCTTAGGGGCTTGTATGTAAAGTATTGCTACTTCAGGAAGGGGGGGGAATGGGGAAGACGGGTGGAAAGGGCTATGAATAAATTGAAAAGGTGGTGGGGGAAAGGAGCTTCTGCAGTGTAGCGATATGCTGAGAGGTATATTGGCAGTGAAAGAACCTCAGGGTATTACAGCAAGAATGCTGGGGAAGGTAGGGGAGGGTGTGAACGTGGTGGCAGGGGAGGCAGTGAAGACGTGTCTTGTGTGCTCTCTGTGAATCTGAACAAGATGTCCTCTCTTGAGCTACTCTACCAGCAGCTGAAGGAAGAACTGAGGGTAGCTAAGCTTGAGATACAGCGACTGACTGAGGAAAACAAGAGGATTCGTAGTAATCCTCCTGTTGAGAATCCTCAAGCCAAGAAAGGAACCTGGACAGTGGCTGGAATGCATGGGACAAAGTTAAAGATCAAGAGGATGGATGGAGAGGTAGAATTAACGAAGAACCAGAAGCCTGTTGTGGAAACATCGAACCGATTCTCCGTGTTACCCGATGAATGTGAGTCGACTACTGGGAACATCACGAACGACACCAAGGAAGATAAGTACATTGTT
>WNWK01021327.1:0-34245 GCA_009830355.1 Cherax destructor | reverse complement strand
AAAACCCTGGCTGGTGTGTGTGGAGAAGCACCCACTCTGGGTGTGTGGGGAAGATACTGGCTGGTAGGTGTGGGTAAGTACCTGGCTGGTGTGCTTGTAAGTCCCCTGGTTGGTGTGTGTGGTAAGTACCCTGGCTGGTGTGTGGGGAAGTATCCTGGCTGGTGTGTGTGGGTATGTACCCTGGCTGGTGTGTGTGGTAAGTATCCGTGCTGGTGTGTGTGGTAAGTATCCGTGCCTGTGTGTGTGGGTAAGACCCTGGCTGGTGTGTGTGTGTAAGAACCCTGGCTGGTGTGTGTGTGTAAGAACCCTGGCTGGTGTGTGTGTAGGTAAGTACCCTGGCTGGTGGGTGTGGGTAAGTACCCTGGCTGGTGTGTGTGGGTAAGTACCCTGGCTGGTGTGTGTGGTAAGCCCTGGCTGGTGTGTGTGGGTAAGACCCTGGCTGGTTTGTGGTTAAGACCTGGCTGGTGTGTGAGTAAGTTCCCTGGCTGGTGTGTGTGGGTAAGTACCTGGCTGGTTTGTGGTTAGACCCTGGCTGGTGTGTGGGTAAGAACCTGGCTGGTGTGTGTGGGGAAGTACACTGGCAGGTGTGTGGGGTAAGTAGCCTGGCTGGTGTGTGTGGGGAAGTACCTTGGCTGGTGTGTAAGTACCCTGGCTGGTGTGTATTGGGAAGTACCCTGGCTGGTGTGTGTGGAGAAGCACCGACGCTGATGTGTGTGGGGAAGTATGCTGGCTTGTAGGTGTGGGTAAGTACCCTGGCTGGTCTGCTTGTAAGTACCCTGGTTGGTGTGTGGGTAAGTACCCTGGCTGGTGTGTGGGGAAGTATCCTGTCTGGTGTGTGTAGGGAAGTACCCACGCTGGTGTGTGTAGGGAAGTATCCTCGCTGGTGAGTGTGGGTAAGTACCCTGGCTGGTGTGTGTGGGGAGTACCCTGGCTGGTGTGTGGGGAGTACTCTCGCTGGTGTGTGTGGGTAAGTACACTGGCTGGTGTGTGGGTAAGTACCCTGGCTGGTGTGTGTGGGGAGTACCCTCGCTGGTGTGTCGTCAGAGAAGTACGCTGGCTGGTGTGTGGGGAAGTACCATGGCTGGTGTGTGTGGGTAAGTACCCTGGCTGGTGTGTGTGTGGGAAAGTACCCTCACTAGTGTGTGTGGGAAGCACTCGGCTGGTGTGTGGTAAGACCCTGGCTGGTGTGTGTGGGTAAGTACCCTGGAGGGTGTGTGTGGGTAAGTACCCTGGCTGGTGTGTGTGGGTAAGTACCCTGGCTGGTGTGTTTGTAAGTACCCTGGTTGGTGTGTGGGGAAGTACCCTGGCTGGTGTGTGTGGAGAAGTATCCTGGCTGGTGTGTGTGGGGAAGTATCCTGGCTGGTGTGTGTGGGGAAGTAT
The DNA here is from genome assembly GCA_009830355.1 of Cherax destructor. Classification (NCBI taxonomy): domain Eukaryota; kingdom Metazoa; phylum Arthropoda; class Malacostraca; order Decapoda; family Parastacidae; genus Cherax; species Cherax destructor. Next base: position 32,865 of record WNWK01021327.1, on the reverse strand, counting down.
CCTGGCTGGTGTGTGTGGGGAAGTATCCTGGCTGGTGTGTGTGGGGAAGTACCCTGGCTGGTGTGTGGGTAAGTACAGTGGACCCCCGAGTAACGGTCTATGGATAACAAATTTTTCCGTGTAAAGGTTGCTTTTTACGTCAATATTTTTCTTGTGTAGCGTTTTTACTCGTGTAGCGATCCATACCAGACCTGTCCGCCTGCCTGTGCTTGCGCACCTCGCCACACAGGACGCCAGTCTAGCGTTGTTTACACTTGAGTGAACAATACCCAGCGCGCTCTTTCAAACATTTCACAATAAATTTATTGTGTTTATTGCTGGTTTAGTGATTGTCACTGTGAAATAAGTCACCATGGGTCCAAAGAAGCTTCACAAGTCGATGAAGGCTATAGCACCAGCCAGTGATAGTGTAGCATTAACAGTGTAGCAATGGAATAAGTCACTGTCTGACTTTTTTGGGTTATCCTAGGTTTTCTACACATATGCTGCTATGTATGATAATCTATGTATAACTGGATTTGTGTATACCTGAATAAACTTACTTACTTATCCCTTTGACTGTTTCGGTCATATATATACGTATTACGAGCCACTGTTTCGGACGTATCTATATGCCTAAATTCTAGCGGCCTCAAATCAAGTGGGAGAAAGCTGGTAGGCCTACATGTGAGAGAATGGGTCTGTGTGGTCAGTGTGCGCAGTATAAAAAAAATCGGGCAGCCAGTGGTGCATTGTGGGAAAGCATTTCAGTAGTCCTTGTTCAGCATCCCTAGCGGTAAGAATTATCTGATTCCCGCAATCTGGGACTCTTCTCTTCCCCAGTGATAGCTCTAACACAGATGGAAGTGTCTCTGAAGATGAATTTCATGGTTTTTTTTGAGGAGTTTGTGACCGAAAGCAATGCCCAGGATACCAGAAGGAAGGAAGGAAGGAAGAAAGATAGTAAGGAAGGAAGGAAGAGATGAGAGGAAGGAAGGAAAGAAGAGATGAAAGGAAGGAAGGAAAGAAGAGATGAGAGGAAGGAAGGAAAGAAGGAAGGAAGGAGGAAAGGAAGGAAGGAAAGAAGAAAGGAAGGAGAGATGAGAGGAAGGAAGGAACAAAAGAAGTAAGAGAGGAAGAAAAAAGGAAGAAAAAAGGAAGGAAGAAAAAAAGGAAGGAATGAATGAAGGAAGAAAGGAAGGCAGGAAGGAAGAGATGAGAGGAAGGAAGGAAGAGATGAGAGGAAGGAAGGAAGAGATGAGAGGAAGGAAGGAAGGAAATAAGTAAGGAAGGAAGGAAGAAAGGAAGCTAGGAAGGAGGTTGTGGGGAAAAAGACATGCAACCCCTTTTGTGTTGACAGGTTGACAGCAGTGAGGGTGGTGAGTAATGGTATAATATGTCATTTTGACAGCTGCCTTACCCTGACTCAGCAAATTTAGATGTACACACACACACAACTTCAAGCACTAAGTGAAGTTGATGGAAAGTGTCCAGTCATTATATATAATAATAATAATAATAATAATAATAATAATAATTTTTATTTCATCGCAATTTTACATTGAGATTTACATAGAAGTGCAAGGAGATCCACTGACATGCCAGGGCATAACAGGCAGCTTAATCTAAAAACTTATGGCCTATGTACATAATATTGGATAGATTGATGGGAATTTAATTTGCTTAAACATTGGGCAGATTACAATATGATGATATTTCATTTGGCAAATTATAATATGGTGACACTACATTGCAGCAATTGTTTAGTAGGATGGTAGTTAATAGTAAAAATTGAAATTATTTTTGGGAAAATGACATTATTTTTTTTAAAGTAATTTACAGAATGCGTATTTAGTTTATGGTGAGTAGGTGGTAATATTACAATGTTATAATAGTACAAATTGAGATTATCTTATTTTTGAAAGTAATATTATCGTACATAATAATAATAAAAATGGAATTATCTTATGGGAGAAATAACAATGAGTATTTTTTGAGTATGAGTATTTAGGTAAGGGTGAGTAGGTGGTTTTTGAGAAGAGTCTTAAAATGGTTCTCAGACAAGGTTATTTTTGTATTTTCTGGTAATGAGTTCCAGAATCTGGGGCCCTTTATGTGCATTGAATTTTTACATAGGTTGCTATGGACGCGGGGTACATCAAAATGTGATCTGTTTCTTGTGTTATGGTCATGGGTCCTATTAAGGTTGGTGAGGAGAATTTTGAGTGGAGTGTATATATTAGAATGTAGAGTTCTATGTATGTATTGTTCTATATATCATAGAACAATAGTAATAGGTTGGTAGGTAAGTAGGTAGGCAAGTAAGTAGGTAGGCAAGTAAGTAGGTAGGCAAGTAAGTAGGTAGGCAAGTAGGTAAGTAGATAGGCAAGTAGGTAAGCAAGTAGGTAAGTAAGTAGGTAAGTAGGTAAGCAAGTAGGTAAGCAAGTAGGTAAGGTAGGTATGTAAGTAGGTAAGCAAGTAGGTAAGTAGGTACATAAGTAGGTAGGAAGGACTGTGAAGTGAAGTTGATGGAAAGTGTCCAGTCATTATATATGTGTATATATACCATAGAACAATAGCAATAGGTTGGTAGGTAAGTAGGTAGGCAAGTAAGTAGGTAGGTAAGTAGGTGGCAAGTAAGTGGTAGGCAAGTAGGTAGGCAAGTAGGTAAGTAAGTAGGTAAGTAAGAGTGAGCAAATGGAAGTGGAGGCAAGTAGGTAAGTATGTAAGCAAGTAGGTAAGCAAGTAGGTAAGTAAGTAGGTAAGCAAGTAGGTAAGCAAGTAGGTACATAAGTAGGTACATAAGTAGGTACATAAGTAGGTATGTAAGTAGGTAGGAAGGACTGTGAGGAAGCAGAGCATGGGACCCCATGGGTGTTGACAAGGCAGTGAGGTGGTGAGTGATGGTATAATATGTCATTTTGACAGCAGCCGCACCATGACTCAGCATATTTATAAGTCCACACACTCACAACAACCAACTTCCAGAAGCTATTATCAGTTCTATGAAGTGTCCAGTGACTATATATGCGTATATATAGAAACCAGAAGGAAGGAAGGACATGAAAGGAAGGACGGTATGAAAGGAAGGAAGGTAGGTAGGTAGGAATGTAGGAAGGAAGGAATGTAGGAAGGCATGTAGGAAGGAAGGTTGGAAGGAAGGTATGTAGGAAGGAAGGTAGGTAGGAAGGAAGGTAGGAAGGAAGGTAGGAAGGAAGGTAGGAAGGAAGGCAGGAAGGAAGGCAGGAAGGAAGGAAGGAAGGTAGGAAGGCAGGAAGGAAGGCAGGAAGGAAGGCAGGAAGGAAGGCAGGAAGGAAGGCAGGAAGGAAGGAAGGTAGGAAGGAAGGAAGGAATGACGACCTAGAAACAACAACCAGCTTCCAGAAGCTAATAGCAATTCTATGAAGTGTCCAGTGATTATATATGCGTATATATAGAAACCAGAAGGAAGGAAGAAAGGAAGGATGAGATGAAAGGAAGGAATGTAGGAAGGAAGGTTAGAAGGAATGTAGGAAGGAAGGATGGTCGGAATGATGACCCAGACACAACAACCAGCTTCCAGAAGCTTATAGCAGTTCTAGGCACGTGTCCAGTGACTATGTGTGTATATATAGAAACCAGAAGGAAGAAAGGAAGGACGAGATGAAAGGTAGTAAGGAAGGAAGGTAGGTAGGAAGGTAGGAAGGAAGGAATGTAGGAAGGAAGGAAGGAAGGAATGAGGACCCAGACAACCATCAACCTAGGATAACTACCTAACACAACTGCCTGCTACTACTTTGAAGAAAACTGCTCAGAAGAGATGTTTTGTCTGTGCATATACAAAAAAACACCCACAAAAATGCAGAGACACTCGTTTTATGTGTGAGGAATGTAAAGCACCACTGTGCATATAACCATGTTTCAAAGAGTTCCACAAGCTGTAAAACGTCTATGAACATGTCCAGTGACTGTACATTTGTATATATATTATAGAACAATAGTAATAAAGATTTTTTTGTATTGTTGGTTTGTGTAAACAAGTTCTGTAAACAATATAAAGATACTAATGTTTATGCTATTATTGTGTTGCATACAACAAATTTATATACTATATACATTGCACCTTACCTTGGTCTCACAGGCCACATAAGTTACGTAAAAAAAAGAAAATAGTGAAAAAAAACAAGAAATCTACGAATGGAAGTAAACAAATGTTTACTGAGTGAGTGGCATTCACTGCTGTTGTCATACATGGCTCATTTTCTGTCAACTTTACACCTCCATATCTCGGTAAGTATTGATGGCAAAAATCTGTTTTTAGGATAAAAACAATCAGAAAAATAATCTTAACATTTTGATAAGAAAAAGGAATTTTTTTTTTTCGAATATTTCCCGACATAGAATGACAGTTTCAGAAAGGGGTCTCCGACAGTCAAAGGGTTAAGTAAGTTAAGCGATTAATCGACAGAAAATGACAACACAAAACTTAGCTTTTACAATGTTTGAGGATTATAGGGACACTGAAAAGAGCGCCGTCCTCTACCACCATCTCCTCCAAGGTAAGTGTAAGTATTTCTTATTTATATAAGTGTGAAAAAAACAAAAAATCTACGAATGGAAGTAAACAAATGTTTACTGAGTGAGTGGCATTCGCTGCTGTTGTCATACATGTAGGTACAGTGGTACCCCGGTTTACGATGGTCCCCAAACTCACCCTTTTATGTAAGTTTATTTTTTTAAATGCTTTTGTAAGTGTAATTTTGGGGGTCTAAAAGGACTAGTCTATTTTACAACTTTTCTTAAGGAGATAAATTCGTTTGGTAATGGCACTTGAACAGCATTCTGGAATGAAAAAATATCGTAAACCGGGGTACCACTGTAGTAAGTTGGTAGACAGCAACCACCCAGGGAGGTACTACCGTCCTGCCAGGTGACTGTGAAACAGAAACCTGAAACTGTTTTACATGATGGTAGGATTGCTGGTGTCTTTTTCTGTCTCATAAACACGCTGGATAACAGGTATATCTAGCTACTTCTACTTACACTTTAGGTCACACTACACTGGCATACACATGCATATATATACATACACACATCTAGGTTTTTCTTCTTTTCTTAATAGCTCTTGTTCTTTTTATTTTCTCTATTGTCCATGGGGAAGTGGAAAGAATCTTTCCTCCATAAGCCATGCGTGTCGTATGAGGCGACTAAGATGCCGGGAGCAATGGGCTAGTAACCCTTCTCCTGTACAAATCTACTAAAAAAGAGAAGAAGAAAAACTTTATAAAACTGGGTTGTCTGAATGTGCGTGGATGTAGTGCGGATGATAAGAAAGAGATGATTGCCGATGTTATGAATGAAAAGAAGTTGGATGTCCTGGCCCTAAGCGAAACAAAGCTGAAGGGGTAGGCGAGTTTCAGTGGGGAGAAATAAATGGGATTAAGTCAGGAGTATCTGAGAGAGTTAGAGCTAAGGAAGGGGTAGCAATAATGTTGAAGGATCAGTTATGGAAGGAAAAGAGGAATATGAATGTGTAAATTCAAGGATTATGTGGATTAAAATAAGGGTCGGATGCGAAAAGTGGGTCATAATAAGCGTGTATGCACCTGGAGAGAGAGGAGTGTAGAGAGAGAGAGATTTTGGGAGATGTTAAGCGAATGTATAGGAACTTTTGAACCAAATGAGAGATAATTGTGGTAGGGGACCTAAATGCTAAAGTGGGAGAAACATGCAGAGAGGGTGTAGTAGGTAAGTTTGGGGTGCCAGGTGTAAATGATAATGGGAGCCCTTTGATTGAACTTTGTATAGAAAGGGGTTTAGTTATAGGTAATACATATTTTAAGAAAAAGAGGATAAATAAGTATACAAGATATGATGTAGGGCGTAATGACAGTAGTTTGTTGGACTATGTATTGGTAGATAAAAGACTGTTGAGTAGACTTCAGGATGTACATGTTTATAGAGGGGCCACAGATATATCAGATCACTTTTTAGTTATAGCTACAGTGGGAGTAAAAGGTAGATGGGATACAAGGAAAATAGAATCAGTAAGTAAAAGAGAGGTGAAGGTTTATAAACTAAAGAGGAGGCAGTTAGGGTAAGATATAAACAACTATTGGAGGATAGATGGGCTAGTGAGAGTGTAGGCAATGGGGTCGAAAATGTATGGGGTAGATTTAAAAATGTAGTGTTAGAGTGTTCAGCAGAAGTTTGTGGTTACAGGCGAGTGGGTGCGGGAGGGAAGAGGAGCGATGGTGGAATGATGATGTAAAAAGAGTAGTAAGGGAGAAAAGTTAGCATATGAGAGGTTTTACAAAGTAGAAGTGATGCAAAGAGGGAAGAGTATATGGAGAGAAAAAGAGAGGTTAAAAGAGTGGTGAAGCAATGTAAAAGAGAGCAGATGAGAGAGTGGTGAGATGTTATCAGCAAATTTGTTGAAAATAAGAAAAAGTTTTGGAATGAGATTAATAAGTTGAGGAAGCCTAGAGAACAAATGGATTTGACAGTTAAAAATAGGAGAGGAGAGTTATTAAATGGAGAGTTAGAGGGATCGGGAAGATGGAAGAAATATTTTGAGGATTTGTTAAATGTTGATGAAGACAGGGAAGCTGTGATTTCGTGTGTAGGGCAAGGAGGAATAACATCTTGTAGAGTGTGGAAGAGCCAGTTGTGGGTGTAGGGAAGTTCGTGAGGCAGTGGGTAGAATGAAAGGGGTAAGGCAGCTGGGATTGATGGGATAAAGATAGAAATGTTAAAAGCAGGTGGGGATATAATTTTGGAGTGGTTGGTGCTATTATTTAATAAATGTATGGAAGAGGGTAAGGTACCTAGGGATTGGCAGAGAGCGTGTATTGTTCCTTTGTATAAAGGCAAAGGGGACAAAAGAGAGTGCAAAAATTATAGGGGAATAAGTCTGTTGAGTGTACCTGGTAAAGTGTATGGTAGAGTTATTATTGAAAGAATTAAGAGTAAAACAGAAAGCAGGATAGCAGATGAACAAGGGGCTTTAGGAAAGGTAGGGGTGTGTAGACCAAGTGTTTACAGTGAAACATATAGGTGAACAGTATTTGGATAAGGGTAAAGGTGTTTTTGTGGCATTTATGGATTTGGAAAAGGCGTATGATAGGGTAGATAGGGGGGCAATGTGGCAGATGTTGCAGGTGTATGGAATAGGAGGAAGGTTACTGAAAGCAGTGAAGAGTTTTTATGAGGATAGTGAGGCTCAGGTTAGAGTGTGTAGGAGGAAGGGACTATTTCCCAGTAAAAGTGGGCCTTAGACAAGGATGTGTGATGTCACCGTGGTTGTTCAATATATTTATAGATGGGGTTGTAAGAGAAGTGAATGCGAGGGTCTTGGCAAGAGGTGTTGGGCTAAAAGATAAAGAAGCAAATACAAAGTAGGAGTTGTCACAGTTGCTTTTTGCTGATGACACTGTGCTTTTGGGAGATTCTGAAGAGAAGTTGCAGAGGTTGGTGGATGAATTTGGTAGGGTGTGTAAAAGAAGAAAATTGAAAGTGAATATAGGAAAGAGTAAGGTGATGAGGATAACAAAAAGAATAGGTGACGAAAGATTGGATATCAGATTGGAGGGAGAGAGTATGGAGGAGGTGAATGTATTCAGATATTTGGGAGTGGACATGTCGGCGGATGGGTCTATGAAGGATGAGGTGAATCATAGAATTGATGAGGGAAAAGGGTGAGTGGAGCACTTCGGAGTCTGTGGAGACAAAGAACCTTGTCCATGGAAGTAAAGAGGGGAATGTATGAGAGTATAGTTATACCAACGCTCTTATATGGGTGTGAAGCATGGGTGATGAATGTTGCAACGAGGAGAAGGCTGGAGGCAGTGGAGATGTCATGTCTGAGGTCAATGTGTGGTGTGAATATAATGCAGAGAATTCGGAGTTTGGAAATTAGGAGGAGGTGCGGGATTACCAAAACGATTGTCCAGAGAGCTGAGGAGGGGTTGTTGAGGTGGTTTGGACATGTAGAGAGAATGGAACGAGACAGAATGACTTCGAGAGTGTATAAATCTGTAGTGGAGGGAAGGCGGGGTAGGGTCGGCCTAGGAAAGGTTGAGGGAGGGGTAAAGGAAGTTTTGTGTGCGAGGGCTTGGACTTCCAGCAAGCATGTGTAGCGTATTTGATAGGAGTGAATGGACGCATATGGTTTTAATACTTGACGTGCTGTTGGAGTGTGAGCAAAGTAACATTTATGAAGGGATTCAGGGAAACCGGCAGGCCAGACTTGAGTTCTGGAGATGGGAAGTACAGTGCCGGCACTCTGAAGGAGGGGTGTTAATGTTGCAGTTTTATAACTGTAGTGTAAAGCACCCTTCTGGCAAGACAGTTATGGAGTGAATGATGATGAAAGTTTTTCTTTTTCGGGCCACCCTGCCTTGGTGGGAATCGGCCGATGTGTTAATAAAAAAAAAAAAAAATAATAAGTGTGAAAATTTCTTATTTATAAATTAAAGTGTAAATATTTCTTATTTATAAATTAAAGTGTAAATATTTCTTATTAATAAATTAAAGTGTAAATATTTCTTATTTATAAATTAAAGTGTAAATACTTCTTATTTATAAATTATGCACATTGTTTGTGTGATAGTGGTGGTTGCTCTCTGCTGAAACTGACTACCACCACAGCTTATGGTCAGTGGCCCTTATACCCAACAACAACAAACACACTACCAGCAGTCCTTAGATTCGTAATGACATGTTTTATTCATTCAAGAGTTTATATCATGTTTCTATGTTATTAATATTGTTTATTATGTCATAATAGATGAATTGTGCTAGAAAAATAAGCTGTAGAGTTGATATTATTGTCATATTGAAGGACTATTTTGTCCTGCCTCCAAACTCTCTCATACGCCAACAAATGTCTTCACTAAAGGTAAAACTTATTTAACTGATCATTTGTCCAGTATAATTAGTGCTTTATATTTATTTCTCATTGTTTTCTGTATGTAAAACTATAGTATTTATTCTTTACAAAAATGAATTTTTGGTGAATTTTTTTGGGTGGAAACGGATTAATTGTATTTACATTATTTCTTAAGGGAAATAAGGCTTCAAATTACAAATTTTTCATGTTGAGGTCTAGCTCCTGGAACGGATTAAGATCGTTAGTCAAGGGACCACTGTACCCTGGCTGGTGTGTGGGTAAGTACCCTGGCTGGTGTGTGGGTAAGTACCCTGGCTGGTGTGTGTGGGTAAGTACCCTGGCTGGTGTGTTTGTAAGTAGCCTGGTTGGTTTGTGGGTAAGTACCCTGGCTGGTGTGTGTGGGTAAATACCTCGGCTGGTGTGTGTGGGTAAGTACCCTGGCTGGTGTGTGTGGGTAAGTACCCTGGCTGGTGTGTGTGGGTAAGTACCCTGGCTGGTGTTTGTAAGTACTCACCTAATTGTGATTGCAGGGGTGGAGACTCAGCTCCTGGCCCCGCCTCTTCGCTGTCTGACACTGGGTCTCTGGTCTCCCTGCTCCATGAGCTTTATCATACCTTGTCTTAAAGCTATGTATGGTTCCCGCCTTCACTATATCGTTCGCTAGACTATTCCACTTCCTGACTACTCTATGGCTGAAGAAATGCTTCCTAACATCCTTTTGACTTATCAGAGTCTACAGCTTCCAGTTGTGCCCACTTGTTTCTGTGTTCCCTCTCTGGAACATCCTGTCACTATCTACCTTGTTGATTCCCCGCAGTATTTTGTATGTCGTTATCATGTCTCCTCTAACCCTTCTGTCCTCCAGTGTTGTTAGTCCTATTTTCCTCAACCTTTCTTCATAGGACAGTCCACTGAGTTGTGGAACTAGCCTTGTCACAAACCTTTGCACTTTCTCTAATTTCTTGATGTACTTGACCAGGTGTGGGTTCCAGGCTGGTGCTGCATACTCTAGTATGGGCCTGACATACACGGTGTACAGTGTCTTGAACGATTCTCTGTTAAGGTAACGGAACGCTAATCTTGGGTTTGCCAGTCGCCCATATGCTGCCGCAGTTATCTGGTTGATGTGTGTTTCCGGAGACGTGCTTGGCGTTATACTCACCCCAAGGTCTTTCTCCTTTGATGAGGTTTGTAGCCTTTGTCCACCAAGCCTGTACTCTGTCAGCAGTCCTCTTTGCCCTTCTCTGATCTTCATGACTTTGCATTTGGTGGGATTTATTTTGAGAAGCCAGTTGCAGACGTCAAGCTTGTCCAGGTCTCTTTGAAGTCCTGCTTGGTCCTCATCCGATGTGATTCTCCTCATTAATTTCACATCATCTGCGAACAGAGACACTTCTGAGTCTATCCCGTCCGTCATGTCATTCACATATACCAAGAATAGCACTGGTCCTAGTATTGACCCCTGCGGTACACCACTCGTCACAGGCGCCCACTGTGATACCTCATCATGCACCATGACCCGTTGTTGCCTCCCTGTGAGGTATTCCCTGATCCATTCCAGTGCCCTTCCTGTTATACACGCTTGTTCTTCCAACTTCTTTACTAATCTCATATGAGGAACTGTGTCAAAGGCCTTCCTGCAGTCCAGGAAAATGCAGTCAACCCACACTTCTCTCTCTTGCCTTACCTGTTACTTTATCATAGAACTCCAGGAGGTTTGTTACACAGGATTTGCCTTCCCTGAATCCGCGCTGTCTGGCGTTGATTATCCTGTTCAGCTCCAGATGTTCCACCATTCTTTTCCTGATGATTTTCTCCAAGACTTTGCACACAATACACATAAGTGACACTGGTCTATAGTTTAGTGCCTCTTTTCTGTCTCTTTTTTTAAAGATGGGGACTACGTTGGACTTTTTCCATACCTCAGGTAGCTGCCCAGTTTCAAGGGATGTGTTGAATATTATGGTAAGTGGCACACTCAGTACCTCAACTCCTTCCCGAAGGACCCAAGGGGAGATATTGTCCGGACCCATCGCCTTTGAGGTATCAAGGTCACTGAGTAACTGCTTCACCTCCTCCTCAGTAGTGTGTATGCCCTCCAGCACTTGATACATCCCTTGTTGGTGACTCACCCTGTCCTGTCTACCCAGCTGCTTTCCTGCCTCCATTGTGAATACTTCCTTAAACCTTGAGTTAAGCTCCTCACATACCTCTTGATCATTACTTGTGAGTTCCCTATCTTCTCTCCTCAGCCTTATCACCTGGTCCTTGGCTGTTGTCTTCCTTCTGATGTGACTGTACATCAGTTTCGGGTCAGACTTGACTTTCGATGCTATGTCATTTTCGTACTGTTTCTGGGCCTCCCTCCGTACTTGTGCATACTCGTTTCTAGCTCTTTGACTAATCTCTTTGTTTACTTGGGTTCTTTGCCTTCTGTACCTTTTCCATTCTCTGACACTGAGTCTTTGCCTCCCTGCACCTTTGGGTAAACCAGGGGCTCTTTTTTTCCTTCTCATTTAATCTTTTTCCTTTGGGTATAAACCGTTCCTCTGCCTCCTTGCACTTTGTCGCTACGTATTCCATCATTGCATTTACTGACTGTCCTTCCATTTCCCTTTCCCACTGAACCTCCTGCAGGAAATTCATCATACCCGTGTAGTCCCCTCTTTTAAAGTCTGGTTTGTCTCTTTCAGTACCGTTTTCCCTCTCCACCTGTAGCTCTACAATGTACTCAAAGCTCAGCACCATACGGTCGCTGGCTCCCAGGGGGCTCTCGTGTGTTATGTCTTCAATATCTGAGCTGTTCAGGGTGAATACAAGGTCTAGCCTTGCTGGTTCATCCTCTCCTCTCTCTCTCTGGTCGTGTCCCTGAGATGTTGGTGCATTAGGTTTTCCAGTACCACGTTCATCATCTTGGCTCTCCAAGTTTCTGGACCCCCACATGGTTCTTGGTTCTCCCAGTCGATCTCCCTGTGGTTGAAATTGCCCATGACCAGTAACTTCGTTCTGCTCATGTGCGCTTTTCTTGCCACCTCCGCCAGAGTGTCCACCACTGCTCTGTTGTTCTCGTCATATTCCTCTCCTGGCCTACTGCAGTTCTGTGGTGGGTTATACATCACTGCAATGACTATCTTGTGCTCCCCAGACTGGATGGTACCTACTATAAAGTCCCTTTCTCTACACACTTCCATTCCTTCCATTTCCTCGAATCTCCAATGGTTCCTTACGAGCAGTGCAACCCCTCCTCCAACCCTGCTTCTTCTATCTTTCCTCAGGATCTGACATCCCTGTGGGAAGATTGCGTCTGTTATTGTCTCATTGAGTTTAGTTTCTGTGATGGTTATGATGTCTGGGGACATCTCACCTATTCTTTCATTCCACTCTTCATACTTATTCGTGATTCCATCCGCATTTGTGTACCAAATCTTCAACCTTGTTTCCAATACTGTGGCCCTGGGGGGAACTTGGTGGGTTGGTTTGTGTGGGCAGGGTGCCCATAGGGGGTTGCTGCATGGGCTGCTGGGGTGGGACAGGGGGAATGATGTGTGTGTGTGGTGTTAAAATGTATGGTTGCTGTGATTTGAGGCCCTCCGTGGGTGCTTCCGGTGGGTGGGTTTGTCCTTCTGCTTGGGCCTGGTGTCCTCTGTACCTCGCTGTCTCCTCCTTTCTTCGCTTTCTTGTCCTCTCGTTCAGGGCCTCCCTTTCTTCCTGCATTCTCTTCCGATCTAGGTATACATTCTGGTACCCCTGAGTTGCCCTCAGCCGCGCTTTCTCTTGCAGGATCATGGTACGGGCTGATTCTGCCTTGAAGATTACTTTGAGAGGCCGATTTCTTCCCCTTGTGTGTCATGTCAGTAAATATGTATACACTTGTGTAGTGTATCACAAGTATAGTAACCCCAGACGTGACACGTAGGCTCCCTTGTTACTGTGACGTCAGAGCTCCCGCTCCATGTGGCTATGATGTCACAGGCCTCACCTCACTTAGGCCGAATACAGCTGGACAGACGTGCCTGGAGTCCTCTCACAGACTCGTAAATATACCGTAACCATCCTACAAGGAGTGTCCTTTGACAACCTATTTATCTCTTTCAATACCCACACGACAAGTGGTGCCAGAGGAGGGACTGTAATTTACATAAATTACGGTGTTATAGAGAGATAGATTCCTACAAGCCAGCAGACAGCCTATGTACCTCCAGAGACCACGTTACCAGTTATCTACATCCAAGCAGAGCCTACAATATCTACTATATCTCCTGGTCAGCTAAGTGCCTCATCTGTTAATTTCTTAAAACCTATGAGGGGATGACCCGGGTTTTGCAAATTCTGAACGAGTAAGCCAGTCTGTGAGAGAGAGAGACAAAAGTACCCAGCCACCCACCAGTTACGTCAGCCTAGACTTAAGCCAGCTTCTATCTTGCTGTGCTAATTTGTTACAAGATTCCAAGCCAGTCAACCTGTGTGAAAGGTCAAGCCAGCAAGCCACCCCAGCTGTCTGAGAAGTAAGCCACGTGAGTTCACGCATTTATACCGTCCTTGTACCCCAGTGTATCGCTGTTCTGAGTGATAATACCTTCCCTGTGGTATCCTGGGTTATTCAAGCCACCCTGGGTTAAATTCACGTGCTTTTTATAAACGGCGTAAGCCACAGGCAAACGCGGGTCGCTGTGAGCGTGGGCCCACTTCACCCAGCCACCCCCCCCCACCAAGACCACGTGAGTCGCCCACCCCCACACAAAGCATCAAGTGTGGATAATTTCACCTTAACTGGGTTCTGCAAGCAGTTTATTGGCTGCGAATCGGGTCGAGCGTCCTGAGTGTGTTTCTTCTGAACTATTTGTGCCAACTTTATTAAAGCCTAGGTTCGTAGTTCATCATTTTATGCACATTTTTGCAATCAATATCCACGAGTGGACCAGACGAAAACATCCACCACCACATCACCACCCTAATCCACGCTTCAGCCAAAGTTTTGCAGCCTAGAGACAATTACTGTGTTGTTGTTTTTATTTTTCAGATAATCTATAGACTTCCGTGTGTTTGAGACAATTTTGCCAGTTAAATAAATTTTGAGTTATCCTGGGAGTGTAACCTTACCCATGAAAGTGTTCTGTGTTAAATTAATTACTTGCATTAATTTTGATTTTACTAGTATTGTCTCTGATTAATTATTGTGTTATAATTTGCTGTGAAATTTGTTGTGTTACCAAGTATGCAGTAAGTACAGTTTTAATTTTTAATATTCTGTTCCAATATTCCACCAAGTAGTAATCTTTAAAAGAATTTAAATTTTTTTTCTCCTCCAGCATTGTCCCTGTGTTTTTTTTTCTTGTTAACCCTTTAACTGTCCAAACGTAGATATACGTTTGTACGCGTACTGCTCCGAACGTAGATCTACGTTTTATTTTTCATTCCTTCAAATTTAGTGCAATAGGCCTGAGTCGCCTAGACATGAGAGAATGGGTCTGCGCCCTCAGTGTGCACAGTATTAAAAAAATCTGGGACCACTTAGTACCTTGTGGGAGCACTAGTTCAATTGAGTGCCAGCTAGAGCAAATAATGTGGCAAACACCATGGATTCACTGATGTCATGTCGCATTAACACTCCCCTTATAAGAGGAAAGTAAAAATAGGTTCGATAAATACATTAGTGGCTGTGGGTGGGTGCGAGTTGGACCTAACTAGCTTGTGCTACTAGGTCTGATGCTGTGCTCCTTCCTTCAGAGGATGTGACCTGACTAGGTGGGTCATTGGTCTAAGCTGGGAGGTGACATGGACCTGCCTTGCATGGGCCAGTAGGCCTTCTGCAGTGTTCCTTCTTTTTTATGTTCTTATATATTCGGCAAGCTGGCTTTGGCTGTCTCTGGCTGTCTCTGTGTCTATATCTCTGTCTATATCTGTCTATATCTCTGTCTATATCTATCTGTCCTATATCTCTGTATCTGTCTATCTATATATATCTGTAATATCTCTCTCTCTCACAAGTACACATAAGTACCTAGGATAACCCAAAAATTTCAGGCAAAATGCTATACAATGCTTGTAGATATAAGACATAATACGCATGACTGGCAAGTAATACGCATTGTCACTTCTGCATCGCGTATAATACCTGTTGGCTTACGAGCCGCACTCAGACTGAGACAAGCAGACGGAAAGACACACACACACACACAGGCAGACGGAAAGACACACACACAGGCAGACGGAAAGACAGATAAGCAGAGCTAGACAGATAGACAGTGGAAACAAGGAGAGGGTTCCCTCCTCCCATTCATCAATGTCATTGGGCTGTCAGTGTTATCTGACACTTGTCATAACACCATTCATCAAGGAGTTTCATATACTCCAGGCACACACAGGCAGACAGAAAGAGAGATAAGCAGAGCTAGACAGAGACACAGACAGATAGACAGATGGACAGATAGATAGACAGATAGACAGTGAAAACAAAGCGAGGGTTCCCTGCGCACATTCATTCATCAATGTCATTGGGCTGTCAGTGTTATCTGACACTTGTCATAACACCATTCGTCAAGGAGTTTCATATTATACTCCAGGCACACATAGGCAGGCAAAAAAAGACAGATAAGCCGAGCTAGACAGATAGATAGAAACACAGATAGACAGATAGATAGATAGACAGATAGATAGACAGATAGATAGAAACACAGATAGACAGATAGATAGAAACACAGATAGATAGATAAACAGATATAGACAGACAGATAAATAGACAGACAGATAGATAGACAGATAGACAGATACAGACAGTGAAAACAAAGCAAGGGTTCCTTGCACACATTCATTCATCAATGTCACTGCCTTATCAGTAGTTATCTGACAATTGTCATAACACCATTCTTCAAGGAGTTTCATATATACTCCAGGATGTCTAAAACATTGCTGGGACCTATAAATACTTTGTATATATTTATAGACAATAGTAAATGACCAAGGCAGGTGAAATTGTTCACCAGTTGGTGTGATTGTGACTATTTGAGTACTATTTCAGTACCTAATATTAGTGTTAGAACAAAGATTGGCTATGAAATCACAAGAACTATTGTAAATTGTAATTACCAGAACATAAAAATTGTATAAATTAAAATAAAAACTAGAAAAAAATGTATATCGACATTACTTCTGCAAGTGGCAGGACTTGTTGTTGTCGTCAGGTGAGCATCCAGCACCAACTTGTCGTCTTATATCTCTGTAAGTACTGGCCCTAAAAATTTTTTTAGCCTATCCTGTTTATAAAAATGCTCTCTTCATTTAAAAAAAAAAAAACGATTTTTTTTTCAAAATATTCGGAGCAGTGCGCGAGTGAACGTAGATCTACGTGTGGACAGTTTAAGGGTTAATTGTTGTGTTCCATCACGTGTACTATCCCAGAGTTATTTATTCATTTACCCTTGTTTGTTAATGTTAATTGTGTAATTGATTCTTGCTTGCTCCAGTAACTACATAAATCAATTTTTCTCCTCCAAGCAATTTTTATCCTTTTCCCAGTAATATTCCTGCTAATTCTTGTGTAGTGCAGTCAGTGTAATTCTTCCCATTGTACCTAATACAGTCATCCCTTGGTTTTCGCTTGTCCCCGTTTTCGCCGATTTTGGTTTTCGCCGACTTTTTTCAGGGAAAATTTGTCTTAGCTTTCGCCGATTGTTTTAGTTTTCGCCGACCGTATGGGACCTGTCCACCAGTGCCGCGCACATACAAAGGCCGTAGGCCTGCCACCCACGCATATTGTCACGCAGTCTAGCATTGTTTACGCTTGAGTGAACATCACCCCAGGAGTTTATACAAAACATTTATTAACAATTCATTGTTTTTTGGGCCTTGATTATTGTGTGTGACTACTAAATAAGCTACCATGGGCCCAAAGAAAGCTCCTAGTGCCACTTCTTTGGTAAAGAAAGTGAGGAACACTGTAGAAATGAAGAAATAATAGAAAAATATGATAGTGAAAGTGAGAAACACGATGGAGTTTAAGAGTGTAGCAGGCATGCAGGGAGTGTAGCAGGCATGCAGGGAGTGTAGCAGGCATGCAGGGAGTGTAGCAGGTATGCAGGGAGTGTAGCATGCATGCAGGGAGTGTAGCAGGCATGCAGGGAGTGTAGCATGCATGCAGGGAGTGTAGCAGGTATGCAGGGAGTGTAGCATGTATGCAGGGAGTGTAGCATGTATGCAGGGAGTGTAACAGGTATGCAGGGAGTGTAGCATGTATGCAGGGAGTGTAACAGGTATGCAGGGAGTGTAGCAGGTATGCAGGGAGTGTAGCAGGTATGCAGGAGTGTAACATGTATGCAGGAGTGTAGCATGTATGCAGGGAGTGTAGCATGTATGCAGGGAGTGTAGCATGTATGCAGGGAGTGTAGCATGTATGCAGGGAGTGTAACAGGTATGCAGGAGTGTAGCAGGTATGCAGGGAGTGTAGCATGTATGTAGGGAGTGTAGCATGTGCAGGGAGTGTAGCATGTATGCAGGAGTGTAGCAGGCAGGGAGGGAGTGAGGTAGCAGGCAGGGAGGGAGTGTAGCAGGCAGGGAGGGAGTGTAGCAGGCAGGGAGGAGTGTAGCAGGCAGGGAGGGAGTGTAGCAGGCAGGGAGGGAGTGTAGCAGGCATGCAGGGAAGTGACCCCGGATAAGGACTTGGTACCTAGAGTCCTTATGGAGGGGATTCCCTTCCAAAATTAGGGTCTCTTCCCTCTCCCATCTTCCCTCTCTCCCATCCAGCAACATCAGTCTTCAATAAAAGTAAGTGCCACATTCAGTTCATTCATTTGTGCATGTAAATCTATCTTTAAGGCCCCCCAAATTTTTTTTTTCCAAACTTCTGGGTTTCTGGAACGGATTAATTGAATTTCCATTATTTCTTATGGGGAAAATAGTTTTGGTTTTCGCCGATTTTGGTTTTAGCCGATCCATCTGGAACGGATTAAAATCGAAAACTGAGGGATGACTGTATTGTCTTATGTACTTGTTAATTTTTATATAGTGCTAATGTGATTTACTTTTGCAGACTAGTGATATAGTTTACTGAAGATATTATTTTGCTCCAATAAGTACTTATATATAGTCAACAAAGAGCATGACTGTTAAGTTGATGAGTATACTTCAGTTTCTGTAAGTGTTTATTTTCCTTTAGTAATTAGTCTGTTCATTAATTTTTTTTCTTGTCATTAATTTTCATTTGTTTTCATGTGTTGTTGAACAAATTCACTCTTAAGTTTGATTAAAGTCAGTGTTCTTAGTGAATTGTTTTAGTAACTGTAACCTTGCTTTGCTTGCAATTAAGAGTAAGAGTGTTCAAACTATTTTATTTCTAATATCTTTGTTTTGTGTGCAAACAATTTTCCCCAGTGTTATTTTTAAACCATTGATATATCATGAAACTGATTTTGTGTAATTTAATTTTCATAGTATTCACTTTTGTTTTTTATCAATTTTTATTGTGTTTACTTAACCCTTAAACTGTCCACATGTAGATATACGTTCATGTGCGTAGCTGACCGACTATTTTGAGAAAAAATAAATTGTTCTTTTTCTTTAAAATGAAGAGGGCATTTTGTTTGTCATTCCCACATGTTGTAATACTGCACACAATGAGTGCACAGACCCATTCTCTAATCTCTAGGCAACTCAGGCTTATCATGGCAAGGTTAAAAGCATTTGAAAAAAAAAACGTAGATCTACGTTCGGGGCAGTACGCATGCGAAGGTATATCTACGTTTGGACAGTTTAAGGGTTAAATGTTCAAGTAACTTGTCATTCTCATAAGAGTAATAAGTAATATTCCAGTGAACTTTCTAAGTGATTCATGCAGTAAAGTTACTTTAGTTTATTGCCAGTGAATAATTCAATTGACTTGTGCAATTCTCCTTTTTTAGTGATTTGTTTTATCAGATTGTTGCTCTTGCCATAACCTTTATTGAATTTTATTTCATAAATTGTGCATTTAATTTCTTTTTAATGTGTTGCAATTTTTGTTGATATCTAAAAGAAAAGAAAACTCATCTTGCAGTTAGTTCAAGTTAAAGCTAGATTGTTTTTCATTTTTAATGTGTAGAGGAAAGGCAGGGGTAGAGGCAGGCAGGGGTAGAGGCAGGCAGGGGTAGAGACAGGCAGGGGTAGAAGCAGGCAGTGGTAGAGGCAGTCTTAATGTAGAGTGAGAGGTGAGTAAACAAGATTAAATGAATAAACGAGAAAGAATGAGTGTGTAGAAGGTTCGCGAGTTTTGTAAACAAACCAATTGTTGCTGCTGTTGCTGTTACCAGCCTGGACGCGAATGAATTCTGTTCACTCCGTGAAGCCGACTGGAAAAATATCTTATATTTATGTTAATTTATATGTTTATATGTTACGTAGCGTGTTTATTATATAATTTTGAAAAAATATCATAAATGGATTAAGCCAACTGTCTATATTAACGTTTTATACGCCTCAGAGTGATTATTATTGTGTTATTATTATCGTTATTAATATGGCATCTTCAAGACTAATAACACACACTTAGTGATTTTAATGTGTTCCTGCATGCCAGCACAGGCGCAAGTTGTGGAGATTAAAGCAGTTAAGTTGAGTGACAAAGTGTAGCATTAAGAGTGTAGCAATTAAGCAATAGAAAAAGGACAAAACCAAATAAACTCCTCACAGCATAAGCCACTCTGCCTATCTTCTGCAAGGTATGTAAATGGTGTACGTACACCTGTTCATTTATACATTATGGTTTTCTTATGCAAGAAGTGATCTAATGCAGTTAGCATTACAAACTCCGTTTTCTCTTATACTAACACGTCTGAAGAAGGAAAGAATGGGAAGATGTTTTTATAGCTGGAGCAAGAATGTCCGCCACCACCGTCCACCCCCGCCACCACATTCATAATGACATACGTATGTACATATTTTATTAATTCTAGAGTGTATATCAGGTTTTTATGTTATTTATATTGTTTATTATGTCATATTAGATGAATTGTGACAGATAAATAAGCCGTAGAGTTGATAATAGCATCATAGTGAAGTACTATTTTGTCATGCCTCCTGAGAGCAGGAATGAATTAATTGTATTTCCATTATTTCTTATGAGAAATATTGATTCGATTTTCGAACATTTCAAATTAAGAACAAGCTCCTGGAACGAATTATATGTTCAATTTCCGAGGGTCCAATGTACAAGGTATACAGGTCTAGCTGACATCAATGACATGTTACAATACAGAAAGCCCCTTGTTATGCTGAGCATTTTGGGCAAATTAGTTTTGTCCCAGGATGTGACCCACACCAGTTGACTAACACCCAGGTACCCATTTTACTGATGGGCGAACATGGACAACCAGTGTAAGGAAACACATCCTATGTTTCCACCCATTCACCGGGAACTGAACCCGGACCCTCACCATGTGAAGCGAGAGCTTTTGCCACCAGGCCATAAGGCACCAATTTATGTGTACCTGAGAGATAGAGACAGAGACAGAGATAGAGAGAAATACTCAGAGACAGGGATAGACAGATACAGAAACAGGCAGAGATAGATACAGACAGATGGACATAGAGACAGCTAAAGTCAATCAGTTACCAACCCAGCCAGCCGCTGGCCACCCGGACAGCCAGTCAGCCAGCAAGCCGGCCTGCCAAACACGTATTACACATTCCCCAATTATTTCTCTTTACTTAGGGCATAGGTTATAGGACATTCTGGAAGGATGACACAACCAGTGGTATAAAAAATGACAGGATGTTGCACAAATGTTGCTCATGGGTTATTATTGAGTTTTTTTATATTTCCTTGACCACTTCTGGCCACATCCATTTCAAAGCTACTAAACTTTGAATCAACATCACTTTCCTCTTAAAAGGGGAGTGTTAATACGACATGACATAAGTGAATCCCTGGTGTTTGCTATGCTCTTTGCTCTAGCTGGCACTCAATTGAACTGGTGCTCCCACAAGGTACTAAGTGGTCAAAGATTTTTTTAATACTGCACTATACACGAAATATTGCCATATACACGAAATCACAGCTTCCCTGTCTTCATCAACATTTAATAATTCCTCAAAATATTCCCTCCATCTTCCCGATACCTCTAACTCTCTATTTAATAACTCTCCTCTCGTATTTTTAACTGACAAATCCGTTCTTTCCCTAGGCTTTCTCAACTTATTAATCTCACTCCAAAACTTTTTCTTATTTTCAACAAAATTTGTTGATAACATCTCACCCACCCTCTCATTTGCTCTCTTTTTACATTGCTTCACCACTTTCCTAACCTCTCTTTTTCTCTCCATATACTCTTCCCTTCTTACATCACTTCTACTTTGTAAAAGCCTCTCATATGCTAACTTTTTCTCTCTTACTACTCTCTTTAAATCATTATTCCACCAATCACTCTTCTTCCCTCCCGCACCCACTTTCCTATAACCACAAACTTCTGCTGAACACTCTAACACTATATTCTTAAACTTACCCCATACCTCTTCTACCCCACTACCTATACTCTCACTAGCCCATCTGTCCTCCCCTTTTATGTCATAAAATCTGTTTCTGTAATACAGTTTTTTAGACCTTATTAGATTAGAAAGCATTGATGAGTAACATTTTGTCAGATCCTTTGTTATTAGACCCATTCTGTGCTGTTTTTCATATACAGGTCTCCCTCAACATTTGCGAGGGTTAGGGGATCAAGAGCCTCGCTAATTTAGAAAAATCGCAAATGTTTGGTGCCCCAATGTATTGTAGGGAAATATAATACAATACTGCTTCCTTAACCTATTGAACCATGAACAATCATAAAACACATGAAAACATCGTAAAATAATGTACTATATACATGTTATTTTGACATGGGCTGGTTGTGGAGGGAGGCCTGTAATAGTATAATTATACAATACGTATTTTATAGTGTTGTGAAGTGTCATGGGGAATCAAGAGTTACTGACACACTACTGCTTCTTCCTCTGCTGTAGCTCTGCCCACTTTGTAATGATGCCAAATGTTGAATTAAATATGTATACAGTAGACCCTCAGTTAACAAAATTAATCCGTTCCAGGAGCTATTACTTAATCTGAATCTTTCGTAATCTGAACCCTTATTTCCCATAAGAAATAATGTAAATACAATTAATCCGTTCCACAAAAAAATATTCACAATAAATATAATATAAATAACATTTACTTACCTTTATTGATGAGAGTTGCAGGCATCTGGAAGATAGGGAGGATGACAGGGGCAGGGTGTTAGTGGTTGGAAGGGGAATCCCTCCAAAAGGACTTCAGGTAACAAGTCCCTCTCTGGGGTTACTTCCCTTCTTGGTCTTTTAATGTCACTAGGACCAGCTTAAGAGTCACTAGAACTCTTCTTAGAAAAATAACTGTCCAGAGTCCTCTGATTCTGGCAACTCTTTAATACTTTCCTGAAGTGCAACATGGCTCTGTCACTGAAGTGGTTGCACAGAAGGCTCATTTCAGCTTGCTCAGGGTGGTGTCTTTCAACAAATGTCTGCACCTTATTCCACATTGAACAAATTTCCTTAATCTCTGAAGAAGGCACCTCCTTCACTCTCTCTTCCTCCACCTGTGAAGTAATAACCTCAGCTGTGGTCTGTTGCTGTTCCAGATGAAGCTCTTGCAGCTCTTCAGTTGTTAGCTCTATCCTGTGCTCCTTCACCAACTCTTCCACATCCTCACCACTCACCTCCAACCCAAGGCTGTTATCCAATGCCACAGTATCTTCCACAACATCTTTCACAACAGGCACAGTGTCGTCAGGGTCAGCCTCAAATCCTTCAAAATCCCTCTTTTCAACACAATCCGGCCACAGTGGTCCATAAGCAGAGTTCAAAGTCCTGGAAGTCACTCCCTCCCAAGCCTTACCTATAAGACCTAGGCAATGCATGATATTGAAGTGATCTTTCCAGAACTCTCTTAGGGTCAATGCAGAGTCATTGGTCATATTAAAGCACCTCTGAAACACTGCTTTGGTGTACAGTTTCTTGAAGTTTGCAATGACCTGCTGGTCCATGGGCTGGATGAGACAAGAGGTGTTAGGAGGCAAGAACTTCACTGTGATGAAACTGAACTCATCAGGCAACAACTCTTCCAAGTTGTAAGGATGAGCAGGAACATTGTCCAGTACCAGGAGCCATTTGAGTCCCAATTTCTTTTCCAGGAGGTATTTCTTCACACTAGGGCCAAACACTCCAGTCACCCATTCCTTGAAAATCTCCGTAGTGACCCATGCCTTGGTGTTAGCCTTCCAATGCACACACAAATTATTCTTGTCAACACTGTGTTTCTTGAAGAGTCTGGGATTTTCTGAGTGATACACCAGTAAAGGCTTCACTTTAAAATCACCACTTGCATTGGCACACATCATAAGAGTTTGCCTGTCTTTCATAGGCTTGTGTCCTTGCTGTGCCTTTTCCTACTGAGTAATGAAGGTCCTGTTTGGCATTTTCTTCCAAAACAGGCGTTTCATCACAATTAAACACTTGTTGGGGGAGGAATTCTTCAGCCTCTACGAACCCCTTAAATTCACTCACAAATTTTTCAGCTGCACGTTTGTCTGAACTGGCTGCCTCACCATGCCTCACAACACTGTGTATGGCACTACGTTTCTAAACCTCTCAAACCAGCCTTTGCTGGCTTTAAAATCACTCACATCACCACTGGTTCCAGGCATTGTCTTGACAAGATCTGCGTGCAACTTCCTTGCCTTTTCACAAATTATCGCCATGGAAATACTATCACCCGCTATCTGTTTTTCATTGATCCACACCATCAGTAACTTCTCAACCTCATCCACTGTTTTTGATCTTTGTTTCGTTAAAAAATTAACCCCTTTTGCAACATTAGCTTCCTTGATCTCATTTCTCTTTGCCAGGATAGTGCCGATAGTAGATGCACTTTTCTTGTACATCCTGGCAAGATTACTCAGATGTATGCCACTCTCATATTTTTCTATGATCTCTTTCTTCAGTTCGATGGTGTTCCTCACTCTCTTTACCACTGGGGTGCCACTAGGAAGTTTTTTTTGGACCCATGGTGACTTATTTCACAGTGACAATCACTAAACCACCAAAAAAGACACCAAATGTATTATGAATGTTTGAAAGAGCGCGCTGGGTAATGTTCTCTCAATGGTAAACAACGCTACAGTGGCGTCTTGTGCAGGCGCAGGCTGAAATGAGCCATCTGTGCAACCACTTCAGTGACAGAGCCATGTTGCACTTCAGGAAATTATTAAAGAGTAGCCAGAAACAGAGGACTGTGGACAGTTATTTCACCAGGCAGGGATCCAGTGACTCTCAATCTAGTCCTAGTGGGATTAAAAGACCAAGAAGGGAAGTAACCCCATTGAGAGACTTGTTACCTGAAGTCCTTTTGGAGGGGGATTCCCTTCCAACCACTAACACCCTGCCCCTGTCATCCTCCCTATCTTCCAGATGCCTGCAACTCTCATCAATAAAGGTAAGTAAATGTTATTTATATTATATTTTTTGTGAATATGTTTGGGTGGAACGGATTAATTGTATTTACATTATTTCTTGTGGGAAATAAGGTTTCGAATTACGAAAGTTTTGTGTTGAGAAATAGCTCCTGGAACGGATTAATTACGTTAGTCGAGGGACCACTGTATTATTCATTTCAGCGTCTTTATTACAGTTCTAGGGTATTTATCAAGTTTCTGATATCAATTTGGAATAAATGTAATAGATAATCTTTATTTAGTACATTCTTTACTTACTGCTTCCTTAACCTATTAAACCATGAACAATCATAAAACACATGAAAACATAGTAATATATTGTACTATATAGTACTACATACATGTTATACTGTATAGTTTAATAACAAATAATGAACAAACAAAACACTCAGTGAGTAAGTGGTGGGCGGGCTGGCTGCTGGGTCGGAAGGAAGGTAGTAGGGACGCTCGGAAAACTAAATATGATTTGGTGGGTGGGAATTTGGCGGCTGGGAATTTGGCGGCCAAGCGGCCCCACACACCATTCACAGTCAGTGTGGCATTGTTTATTAACGAGTGACCATCACCCCATGCATTCATACGATACATTTCATAATCCATTATTTTTTGTGCTTGCAACTGCTAAATAAGCCACCATGGGCCCAAAGAAAGCTAGTGCCAGCCCTTTGTTAAAGAAAGTGAGAAAAACGATAGAATTGAAGAAAGAAAGCATTGGAAAATATGAAAGTGGAGTTTGTGTCGCTGAGCTGGCCAGGCAGTATAGCAAAGCCTATTCAACCATCGCTTCCATTGTGGCCAAGGGAAAGGAATCAAGGAAGCTGTTGTTGCGAAAGGTGCAAGTATGGTCACAAAACAGAGATCACAAGTACTGGAAGATGTTGAGACTTTGTTGTTGGTGTGGATCAACGAGAAACAATTAGCAGGAGATAGAGTTAAGCAGGCAATAATATCTGAAAAAGCAAGGCAGTTGCATGATGATCTCGTGTGAATGTGTTATTATTCTAACTGCTGCTTTTTGTTGTGTTATTAGTGGTCTGAGATGAGTTACTGATGTAGAGCCCCATGCACAGATTCCATAGGTGAGGTAGGGGTAAATGAGTGAGTGATATAGGGTAAGGAGAGCTGGTTGTGGAACATAGTACCGTATCTTGGATAGTATTCCCACGGTCTTTGAGACTTTCTTGGAAATTTGTTGTATATGTGTCTGAAATTTGAGGCCACTGTCAAGATGGATTCCCAAGAATTTTCCATCCATGAGTTTTGTGATAGGGAACCCGTTTATTATTATGTTAAGTGGTGCCTTTGTAGCTCTGTTCCCAAACTGGATAAAATAGGTTTTATCAATATTGAGAGTAAGTTTGTTGGTCATCATCCAGGTAGATATTTTCTGTAATTCAGTATTTGGAGTGTTGGCTAATATGTCTGGGCTTGGGTGTAAGATAACGTATGTAGTGTCATCTGCAAAAAGTATGGGTTTGAGTAGTTGAGATGCATTTGGTAGGTCGTTAATGTAAATGAGAAAGAGTAGTGGGACAAGAACACTTCTCTGTGGGACACCTACGGTAATAGTTTGCGCGGTGGAGCTAGCTCCATTTGTGTACACATATTGATTTCTGTTGCTAAGGTATGATTTTAGGTAGTTGAGGGAGTGTCCTCTTATACCATAGTGTGATAATTTTAGGTGTAACAGATCATGGTCAACTGTATCAAAAGCTTTATGTAAATCAATGAAGATTCCCACTGGGATTTCTTTTTTCTCAAGGGCGGTGTAAATTATTTCTAACATGTGTATAATGGCATCATTTGTATTTTTATTAGGCCTGAATCCAAATTGACAGTGGTTGAGTACGTTGTTGGAGGTGAGGTAGGAATATATTTGTCTATGAAATAATTTTTCAAAGATTTTGGAGAGAAGGGGTAAGTTAGATATCGGCCTGTAGTTATTCAGGTCTGTTTGATCTCCTCCTTTATGTATTGGGGTGACTCTCAGTAAGTCAGTCAAGTCATTCAATAAGTCAGTCAAGTCATTCAGTAAGTCAGTCAAATCATTCAGTAAGTCAGTCAAGTCATTCAGTAAGTCAGTCATTCAGTAAGTCAGTCAAGTCATTCAGTAAGTCAGTCAAGTCATTCAGTAAGTCAGTCAAGTCATTCAGTAAGTCAGTCAAGTCATTCAATAAGTTAGTCAAGTCATTCAGTAAGTCAGTCATTCAGTCAGTCAGTCATTCAGTAAGTCAGTCATTCAGTAAGTCAGTCAAGTCATTCATTAAGTCAGTCAGTAAGTCAAGTCATTCATTAAATCAGTCAAGTCATTCAGTAAGTCTGTCAAGTCATTCAGTAAGTCAGTCAAGTCATTCATTAAGTCAGTCAAGTCATTCAGTAAGTCAGTCAAGTCATTCAGTAAGTCAGTCAAGTCATTCAGTAAGTCAGTCAAGTCATTCAGTAAGTCAGTCATTCAGTAAGTCAGTCATTCAGTAAGTCAGTCAAGCCATTCAGTAAGTCAGTGAAGCCATTCATTAAGTCAGTCAAGTCATTCAGTAAGTCAGTCAAGTCATTCAGTAAGTCAGTCAAGTCATTCAGTAAGTCAGTCAAGTCATTCAGTAAGTCAGTCAAGCCATTCAGTCAGTGAAGCCATTCAGTAAGTCAGTCAAGTCATTCAGTAAGTCAGTCAGTCAGTCAAGTCACTCAGTCAAGTCATTCAGTAAATCAGTCAAGACATTCAGTAAGTCAGTCAGTAAGTCAAGTCATTCATTAAGTCAGTCAGTAAGTCAAGTCATTCATTAAGTCAGTCTAGTCATTCAGTAAGTCAGTCAAGTCATTCAGTAAGTCTGTCAAGTCATTCAGTAAGTCAGTCAAGTCATTCATTAAGTCAGTCAAGCCATTCAGTAAGTCAGTCAAGTCATTCAGTAAGTCAGTCAAGTCATTCAGTAAGTCAGTCAAGTCATTCAGTAAGTCAGTCATTCAGTAAGTCAGTCATTCAGTAAGTCAGTCAAGCCATTCAGTAAGTCAGTGAAGCCATTCATTAAGTCAGTCAAGTCATTCAGTAAGTCAGTCAAGTCCTTCAGTAAGTCAGTCAAGTCATTCAGTAAGTCAGTCAAGCCATTCAGTCAGTGAAGCCATTCAGTAAGTCAGTCAAGTCATTCAGTAAGTCAGTCAGTCAGTCAAGTCACTCAGTCAAGTCATTCAGTAAATCAGTCAAGACATTCAGTAAGTCAGTCAAGTCATTAAGTCAGTCAGTCAGTCAAGTCATTCAGTAAGTCAGTCAGTCAGTCAAGTCATTCAGTAAGTCAGTCAGTCAGTCAAGTCATTCAGTAAGTCAGTCAGTCAGTCAAGTCATTCAGTAAGTCAGTCAAGCCATTCAGTAAGTCAGTCAAGCCATTCAGTAAGTCAGTCAAGCCATTCAGTAAGTCAGTCAAGTCATTCAGTAAGTCAGTCAAGTCATTCAGTAAGTCAGTCAAGTCATTCAGTAAGTCAGGTAAGTCAGTCAGTAAGTCACACAAACTTATGTTTACCTCTTTATGTGTACAAAGTAACACTTCATTACGGCCATGGGTTATGTCTTGTCTAATATCTTTGTTTCCTTTGTTAATTCTAAGACTTTAATGCTTATACCTTTTCTTGCCACTTTGAGCAACACTGGTATGCCTACAGGGTGACATGATTGCTTGGCAGATACAAGATATAGTAATTTAAAGATCAAAACACAATTCACTCTCTCTTTTATTCTTCACAAACACAGATAGCTTGTAGTAGTGGACTGGACTTGTATGAACTACGAATGCTGGGATGGTGGGGTGGTGTCGGGAGAAGGGGGTGGCTTTTGACAGCAGGTGGTCTTCCCTGCTGATCCACAAAAAGGCTGCATCTTGAGGAAATGGGAATTTGTTTTTCCTTTCCGCAAACTGTAAGTTTATTCAGGTATACACAGATACAGTTACAAAGATTATCATACATAGCAGCATATGTGTAGAGAACCTAGGATAACCCAAAAAAGTCAGAGTGACTTATTTCCATTCTGTCTGACTTTTTTGGGTTATCCTAGGTTCTCTACACATATGCTGCTATGTATGATAATCACTGTAACTGTATCTGTGTATACCTGAATAAACTTACTTACAGTTTGCGGGAAGGAAAAACAAATTCCCTTTTCCTCTAAGCACGAGGATTCTTAGAGCGGTAAATACCCATGGGCTTATATACTTGAAATCACCTGATGCATTACCGCAAAGGAGGAAGGTGAAGCAATCCTTTGCTGTCTTGAAGCCTGGTGCACTTTTCTCTTGCTGACTGATATAAGTTTGTGTTGGCATTTTCTTCCAGAAAACACTTGTCTCGTCAGCATTAACCCTTTCAGGGTTTTTGACATACTAGTACGGCTTACACGCCAGGGCGTTTGACGTACTAGTACGCATAAATTCTAGTGGCTTCAAATCGAGGGGGAGAGAGCTGGTAAGCCTGCATGTGATAGAATGGGTCTATGTGGTAAGTGTGCGCAGTAGGAAAAAAATCTATGCACCCACATTGCATTGTGGGAGTGGTAATTCAGTGCGCATTTGTCACCAAGCCATGTGGTAAGGAATACCTCACTCTGGCAGTGTGAGTGGTGGGTAAGTCAGTGGGGAGGGGGAGTAAGGCAGTGGGAAGGGTGGGGAAGGCAGTGGGGTTTGTGTAAACAACATTGGCTGGCTGGCTGGGGCTGGCTGGCTGGCTGGGGCTGGCTAGCTGGGGCTGGCTGGCTGTGGCTGGCTGGCTGGCTGGCTGTGGCTGGCTGGCTTGATGGCTGGCTGGCTGTGGCTGGCTGGCTTGATGGCTGGCTGGGGCTCGCTAGCTGGGGCTGGCTGGCTGGGGCTGGTGGGCTGGCTGGCTGGGGCTGGCTGGCTGTGGCTGGCTGGGGCTGGCTGGGGCTGGCAGGCTGTCCGGCTGGGGCTGGCTGGCTGGTTGGGGCTGGCGGGCTGGCTTTCTGTGTCTGGCTGGGGCTAGCGGGCTGGCTAGATGGCTGGCTGGGGCTGGCTAGCTAGGGCTGACTGGCTGGGGCTGTTAGCTAGGGCTGGTGGGCTGGCTGGCTGTAGCTGGCTGGGGCTGGCAGGCTGGGGCTGGCTGGCTGGGGCTGGCAGGCTGGCAGGCTGGAGTTGGCTGGGGCTGGCTGGCTGGCTGTTTGTCTGTCTGTGTCTGTCTGTCTGTCTGTCACACAGGTACACATAAATACAATTATACATAGTGTAAATTACCTAGGATAACCCCAAAAAATCCAGACTGTCAAATAATATGTATCGACTCAGATGTGGAAATGTTGGTTCACTAGTGACTGCCTCTGAGACAGACAGACAGAAAGAGAGAGAGACAGAAAGAGAGACAGAGACAGAAAGAGAAACAGACAGACAGGCAGATAAAACAGTGAAAACAAATAAAGAGAAGGCATTGAACCCTCATTTGTCAAATGTCATCACTCATTAGTTTGGTGATAAGCCGAGGCTAACCAGTCACCCCTGGCTGGCAGGGAGACAGGGAGGCAGGGAGCCAGGCAGGGAGGGAGGCAGGGAGCCAGGCAGGCGAAGGCAGTGTACCTCATCAAATGTCATCACTAATTAGTTTAGCTGATAATAATAAGATAACAGGACCCTCACCCCTCATCAATGTCACTGCTTCAATAATAATAATAATTATTATTATTATTATTATTATTATTATTATTATTATTATTATTATTATTATATTCTCCCGTGTATCCTAGGTAATTTACACTATGTATAATTGTATTTATGTGTTCCTGTGAGATTGAGACAGCCAGTCAGTCAGATAGCCAGTCAGCCAGCCAGTCAGTCAGATAGCCAGTCAGTCAGTCAGATAGCCAGTCAGTCAGTCAGATAGCCAGTCAGCCAGCCAGTCAGTCAGATAGCCAGTCAGTCAGCCAGCCAGTCAGTCAGATAGCCAGTCAGCCAGCCAGCCAGTCAGTCAGATAGCCAGTCAGCCAGCCAGTCAGTCAGATAGCCAGTCAGCCAGCCAGCTGGTCAGCTAGCCAGCCAGCCAGCTGGTCAGCCAGCCTGCCAGCCATTCAGCCAGCCGGCTAGCTGGTCAGCCAGCAAGCCAGCCGGCTGGCCATCCATGCAACCAGCTGTTCAGCCAGCCAGCCAGCTGGTCAGCTAGCCAGCTGGTCAGCCAGCCTGCCAGCCAACCAGCCGGCTAGCTGGTCAGCCACCAGCCAGCCAGCCGGCTGGACATCCATCCAGCCAGCTGTTCAGCCAGCGAGCTGGTCAGCCAGCCAGCTGGTCAGCAAGCCAGCCAGCCAGCTGGTCAGCAGTTATTGTGTAGTATACAAGGAGTGTATATATACAAAATATTGTTTGTATTGGTCTCACAGGACATAAAAGTTACTTGACAAAATAAAATGTTAAAAAATAAAAGAAAAAAGTATAAAAAAAATAAATAAACTATTACCAGGTGACAGGCAGTCGGCGATGTTGCCGTAAGCAGTTCACTTTCTGTCAACTTCAAGCCTCTATATCTCGGTAACTATTGATCGCAAAAATATTTTTTTTAGCCTATTAGATTTAAAAAAAAAAACTATTATTTCATAAGAAAAAATATTTTTTTTTTTTTTTAAATTTTTCGACCCTGAGAGAGTTAAGAATTGAGGTCTCGACCCTGAAAGGGTTAAACACTTGATGTGGCTCATAGCCACCCTCAGTAGGACTCCCCCACAGACTCAATGGTTTAACCCACTGCGGGCGACCGCGCACTCAAAAAAATTTTCCCCTCCCGCGAACCGTGTAATATCATTTTTACGTTGTGTTAGATAATAATGTGCAGCAATTCTTCAATCATGCAATACCCATAACGTGCAACATAATCTCGTGCTAAATGACGGTCTACTGTAGTTCAAAATATTTAAGAACTTAACAATTAGTCTATCTATTAACAGAAATGGTCTCGTTTTGGCATGATACAGTTTCTATATTGGAGTGTCTTAGGCAAACTTTTCACTAGCTTAACCCTTAAACTGTCCACACGTAGATATACATTCACCTGCGTACTGCTCCAAATATTTTGAAAAAAAAAATCATTATTTTTTGTAAATGAAAAGCACATTTTTATAAACAGGATAGGCTAAAAAAAATTTTTAGGGCCAGTACTTACCGAGATATAAGCCCGCCAATTTGGAACTGGATGCTCACCTGATGGCAACATCAAGTCCTGCAGCTTGCAGAAGTAATGCCGATATACTTTTTTTTCTAGTTTTTATTTTAATTTATATAATTTTTATGTTCTGATAATTACAATTTACAATACAGTGGACCCCCCGAGTATCATAAGGTTCATATATCATAAAACTCGTGTTTTGTAAGCTTTTTTCGATTTCGTGTATCGTAAACTGGCTCGTGTTTCATAACGTATTAGACCTGTCCACCTGCTCCACGCCTGCGCAGGATGCAGGACGCCCACCAGTGAAGCGTTGTTTACCATTGAGAGAACATTACCCAGCGCGCTCTTTCAAACATTCACAATACATTTGGTGTCTTTTTTGGTGGTTTAGTGATTGTCACTGTGAAATAAGTCACCATGGGTCCTAAGAAGCTTCCTAGTGGCACCCCTGTAGTAAAGAAAGTGAGGAACACCATCGAACTGAAGAAAGAGATTATAGAAAAATATGAGAGTGGTGTACGTCTGAGTGATCTTGCCAGGATGTACAAGAAAACCACATCTACTATCAGCTCTATCCTGGCAAAGAGAAATGAGATCAAGGAAGCTAATGTTGCAAAAGGGGTTGATATGTTAACGAAAAAGAAATCGAAAACAGTGGATGAGGTTGAGAAGTTGTTGTTGGTGTGGATCAATGAAAAACAGAGAGCAGGTGATAGTATTTCCATGGCGATAATTTGTGAAAAGGCAAGGAAGTTGCACACAGATCTTGTCAAGACAATGCCTGCAACCAGTGGTGAGGCAAGTGATTTTAAAGCCAGCAAAGGCTGGTTTCACAGGTTTAAGACACGTAGTGGCATACACAGTGTTGTGAGACATGGTGAGGCAGCCAGCTCAGACAACCGTGCAGCTGAAAAGTTTGCGAGTGAGGGGTTTATAGAGGCTGAAGAATTCCTCCCCCAACAAGTGTTTAACTGTGATGTAACAGGCCTGTTTTGGAAGAAAATGCCCAACAGGACCTTCATTACTCAGGAGGAAAAGGCAAAGCCAGGACACAAGCCTATGAAAGACAGGCTAACTCTTATGATGTGTGCCAATGCCAGTGGTGATTTTAAAGTGAAGCCTTTACTGGTGTATCACTCAGAAAATCCCAGACTCTTCAAGAAACACAGTGTTGACAAGAATAATTTGTGTGTTCATTGGAAGGCTAAAACCAAGGCATGGGTCACTACGGAGATTTTCAAGGAATGGGTGACTGGAGTGTTTGGCCCTAGTGTGAAGAAATACTTCCTGGAAAAGAAATTGGGAATCAAGTGCCACCTGGTACTGGACAATGCTCCTGCTCATCCTCACAACTTGTAAGAGTTGTTGCCTGATGAGTTCAGTTTCATC